>JAQJVL010001819.1:0-80132 GCA_035578905.1 Stictocephala bisonia
ATTTTTTTTTAACAAAAACTGTACAGTACTAGTACTGTATTTAATTTTACTGTATTTGTATACTATCTGTAGCGTACGATTTTTAAGTTTTGTTCAGATCAAGTTTACTTTTAATTTTTTTATGTATTAAGCAATGTGTGTGAAACAAAAAATAAAGTTTCATTATTATCTGTAGCGTAAGATTTTTAAGTTTTGTTCAGATCAAGTTTACTTTTAATTTTTTTTATGTATTAAGCAATGTGTGTGAAACAAAAAATAAAGTTTCATTATTATCTGTAGCGTAAGATTTTTAAGTTTTGTTCAGATCAAGTTTACTTTTAATTTTATTTATGTATTAAGCAATGTGTGTGAAACAAAAAAATAAAGTTTCATTATTATCTGTAGCGTAAGATTTTTAAGTTTGGTTCAGGTCAAGTTTGCTTTTGATTTTTTGTGTGTATTAAACAATGTGTGTGAAACAAAAAATAAAAATAAAGTTTCATTATTTAAATAAAATGCATTTTTATTTCGTTTTCCACACAATTTAGATACAGTACAGTACAGCATACAATTTCACAACGTTTTAACACAACCGAGCCAATGGTCTGTGAACCTCGATGTAGCGAAATTGTACCAATCTAACCTCAATATAACGAAACTCATTATAACAAAATACTCGATATAACAAATTTTCTGCCCGGTCCCTTGAGATTCGTTATATCGAGGTTTGACTGTATTATTTTAGAATGCGCACAACAAAACACTATGGACAAAACGATATAAAAAAAGTAAGCCATGACACTTAATAATCTTTATTACAAACCACATTTGTATATACAGGAACTCCCTTATGATATTTTAATGTGTTAATTCTGGGTCAAAAGTAAATGCAAATGTAAATTTTTTAGCCATTTTAAAATTAATTGTTAGAAAACCACATTATGCTCATACAGGCGCCATTTTGTTATCTGTCTCTAAAACTATTAATACTTTGATCTTGAAAGTTGTTGATTTAAAATTAGTATTTTGAATTTTTTCTAAAACATATGGTATATTTCAATTTGGGAAAATTAATAACTGATTGTATTAGCTAATGATTTTTTTGCTATACTTCATGACAAGTATTTTTATTTCATTATGTATCTTATTCATTTGATTTAGTCTTAAATAAACATTATATGTGCAGGATTCAAGTATTACAAAATATAACCTTTAGTCTATTGTTTTAGAAACGATAGCTCCATCCAAAACAGAAGAAGATGAAGAAATAGAGCAACTAAAAACAGGAAAGGTATCTTTAATTAATTATAGACAGTTTTAAAAGCTGATAGGCATCTTCAAGCCCTTCAAATATTAAAATTGGAAAAAGAGTTGCTCTTACCTTTACTAGGCATTTACATAATGACAATAATGTTGTACTTGTAAAATATTTTGACAGTGCAAATAATGTAAATGACCCACATCCCACCCATACACGTAATGTGGTAATTACCCACCCACCCACCCATACACGTAATGTGGTAATTACCCACCCGTCCACTCATACACGTAATGTTGTAATTGCCAACGATTGAAAAACTTTTTTCTTAAAATACCTTATTCTTATGTTTTTCAGGGTGCTTAACCCAAATTTGACATTTATTAAGCTCTATCACCTACCATTTTTTCACATTTGCACATTAATTTATTAAATTTTGTTATTTTTTAAAGAATTTAACAGTTTTTATATACCAGAACACCCCCACCACCACCAGGCGGGTATATAACCTACGAGCCCGGCCCGTACCTGCCAGTCAAATTCTGTGACTGTGATCGTCTCGCCCTGAGGATGGCATACTGCAATGTGGCCGAAACGTCGGCAATGTTTGTACATAGCCAATTGACGCGGTCGAACCCCGAAGACCTAGAATTTGTTAGATTTTATATAGTTCAAATGGAATTTTAAAATAATTTGTACTGGCTGTAGAAGAGTTGGCAGCACTGCTGAAACACATTTACTGTCCAGAAAAAGGGGGATTATATTTTTCTGTGCACAGCTGATGTTTTGTTTACTGCCAACCTAACCTCACTTTCTGGTTTCTAGTACATGTCTAAACGCTTGTAAGAACTCTGCTGACAGTTTTTGTTATATCTGTGGTGAGTTTGTTACTAAAAAACACCAAAGAAACATTACAGACTTTGTGCAAAGGGTTTATTTATCATATTTTGGAATTAAACTTGGTGATCAGGATAAATCTTGGGCTCCGCAAAAGGTATGTTATGTTTGCAAAAGGTATGTTATGTTTGCGTTGAAGATTTTAGAAAATGGTCAAAAAAGGAGAAAAATGCCTTTAAGTTTGCTGTTCCTATGGTATGGAGGGAACCTAGAAAACACACTGATGATTGCTACTTTTGCAGTGTTGATATTACTGGCCATAACTCTGGCCATAACTCGAAAAATAAGAAGGTAATAAAGCTACCCTAACCTAACATCCGCCATCCGACCAGTAGAGCACAATGTAGATTTACCGGTCCCAGAACCTCCAGATGATTTGAATTCTGTTCAAACTGCAATATTTTCTGATGTACAGTCAGAGCTAGATGAGCAAGATTATGAAGAGTTCCATTGTACTACAGGAAATATAGAACCTAAACTGTTTATGCAGATCGAGCTTAACGACTTGGTTAGAGATCTTGGGTTAACAAAAAAGAAAAAGCTGAATTGCTTGGTTCTAGACTAAAAGAAAAGAACTTGTTGGCAGTTGGAACCAGCATATATGTGTATAGGAAGAGAGAGCAGCAGTTTTCAACATTTTTTGTACAAGAAGGTAATTTAGTGTACTGCTCAGAAATTCCAGGTCTGATGAACGAGTTCGGTGTTGAATACAAAAAAAGAAGACTGGAGGCTGTTTATTGATTCATCCAACACTAGTTTAAAAGCTGTTTTATTACACAATGGTAACCTTTATGCATCAATACCTGTTGGCCATTCTGTACATATGAAAGAGAGCTATGAAAACCTAGAAATAGTGTTGAATAAAATTGGCTATTCTGCTCATGGTTGGATGATATGTGGCGATTTAAAAGTAACATACTTGCTTCTTGGTCAGCAAGGTGGTTTCACTAAATTCCTATGTTTCTTGTGTGAATGGGACAGTACAGCTAGGGATAAACATTGGTGCACAAAGAACTGGCCTGTGAGGGAGTCTTTGAAACCTGGCGAGAAGAACATTCTCCGCAAAAATCTTGTAGATCCTAAAAACATTCTCTTACCACCTCTACATATAAAGTTAGGCCTCATGAAACAAATTTGTAAAAGCATTGCCTAAAGATGACCTTGTTTTAAGTATCTCTGCCAAAAGTTTCCAAAACTTTCAGAAGCTAAACTTAAAGAAGGCATCTTTGTAGGACCCGACATTCGAAAAATGATGTTCGATGTTACCTTTGAAACCACAATGACGATAAATGAGAAAGAAGCACGGGTATCATTCAGGCAAGTTGTTAACAAAATTCTTAGGAAATGCAAAAAACCCAGAAAATGGTACTATTGTAGCTAACATGTTAAAGAAAAAAATCAAAAAATTAGTATGTTTGATGAGCCTCAAAGTTCATTTTTTGAACAGTCATCTTGATTACTTCCCGGAAAACTTGGGAGATGTTAGTGAGGAGCAGGGTGAGCGTTTTCACCAAGATATTAAATTATGGAAAAACGCTACCAGGGCCGCTGGAACATCAACATGATGGGGGGACTACTGTTGGTCGCTTCACCAAGAAGCTCAACATGCGACTCATCGCAGAAAAAAACTATACAAGAAGCTTCAAAGAAAAAAGAGAAAGGAAGTATAAACCAATTCCATCTGACTACTGAAACCTAGATTACAACCTTTATCATTATTTCAAGTAACCTACTGTAAATAAAAACCATGCTTGTGATTTAACATAGAGTTTCATTAATTTTACCATATACCATATAGAGATTTAAAACTATATAACAAAAAGCAATATGCTCAAAAACTATGGGCGATACAAAAAAAACTAAGACCAGATTTGGATTCAGCACATAAAAAGCTATAAAAATCAGCTATTAATGTCAAAAAAGTTAAAAAAAATGTGTGTTGGCCTGTGTAATTGTATTGGATATTTTTTTAAATTAAACCATTTATAGTGTTGCCTTTAAATAAAATCAGTTTTATAGTTGTAACTGAGTTTTACTGAATTAATAATATTATGTTTAAATGATATATTATTCTATGCTGTAGTTTTATTACATAATAAAAATTATATGTATTTAAAACAATTAAAGAAAACTTCCTATTCTTCTATGTTAAAGAAACTGTTAATTTTTTCATCGGGATTGACAGGGAGGGCTACCACATTTCTTAGAACGTGTGTTAACAGCTCTAATAACTCTTACCACTGATCGCTGGTAATTTTAATAATAATACTAGTAAAAAGACTAATAAACTGTAACATTTATGTTTACTTTGTAAAAGGCAGTAATTAATTTTACAACTTGTACTTTTACTAATATTATTAGTATTTTAAGTTGTATTTTTTTTACTATTGAACACCAATTGTAAAAGACAATTTTATAAGTTACAAATTGTAAATAGTAAAACTACTAATATTATTAGCTTGTAAAAGGCCCGAGATAAATATTGGAACAACGTTTAAACCCATTATTAAATGGGAACCACTGAAATAAATGGTGAAAAGTGTGAAGAAATTCATCCCCTCCCCCCAATAGAAGGTGATGCATAATTACCGATCTCATAGTTTAACAAGCAAGAAGAAGAACATAGTTTGGTACAAATGGTATAGTTATTTAACCTGCTAATTTTAATGTGTTCTGGTGTACCATATTTTACTGTGAAAATTTATGGCAAACCTATAGATTGTAAGTGTTGTATATTTAGCAGATCAAGTTCAGATAAGAAATGAACACCTTTAGAATGGTGTACATGTGCATAATTAAATGTTATTTCACTTATTTAGAATATTCTACTGATATTTCTCATGTTATATGTATGAAAGTTACATTACCCTATATGCATGAATTTGGTAATTTGACTTTTTATTACTGAAAGTTTGGACTGATAGGGACTATGAATTTGGTTTAGTGTCAGAGGTAAATAACAATTCACAGTTACTTATTTTCTTGTTTCTACAGAAATGTGCCTGTTGTCAACTTAAAGATGCACTTTATTACATTTTCACTATTAATTTTTTTACATTTTCAAATGAATAGAGAAAATGTTCACTTGTCAACTGTGTGATAAACAATTTCCAAATAAAGCCAACGGTTTAAGGCATTTTAAAAGTGTTCATGAAGATGATAACAAGTTTTCATGTTTACATGTTCAAAAACATTTACTTACAAAAACAATTTGGAAAGGCATATAAAAAATACACATACGAGTTCATTGGATCAACATTCCAATAAGCATTTTAAATGTGCACATTGCCTTTATCATACACCTAACAAGCAAAATTTAGAACGACATAAGATTAAACATAATAAACCTGATAAAAAAACCAATATACTGTGAAAATGTAAATTTTAAGCTATACAAGTGTTACCTTAAAAGAAACTTGAATATTCTCAAAAAAAATTACATAATATTGATAATGAAGGTGGTATCACCAGAAAGTGTCATTATGTGTCTGCAGCCAACAAATCTATTGATATGCATTGTCATTTTGAAAAGATACATGAAATTAAAATTAAAAAATCGTCCCTTGAGTTTGATACAATTTAAGAGTTTTATTCTTGGAAAAATTATATCAAAAAATCTACAATGTCAAATTTTCATAAGGAAAGCTCCTAAAAAAACAATAACCACATTCCGGTGCCATGGAAGTGGTTATTACAAACCTTCAGGTAAAAATAGTCTATACCTAAAAATTTCAAACACCTGCAAAATATATGGATACTGCCCACACGCTATTGCTATGAAGCATAATGAAACCAAGATAGTTAATTACGATTTTACCCATATCGGCTGAGTATCGGCCATAAAAATGAATTGAGATATATTATGCTTAGTAACGATGAAAAGAAAAGAATAGCACTGCAGCTTGCAAGTAAAAGACATCATGAGGATATTCTGAAATCCATACGAAGTTCCATGTCTAATTATGATTTAGACTAAATTCTTCTGACCAACAAAAAAGATTTACAGAACATTGCAAACAGTTTTAACTTACACGATGAGGCAATAAAACACCCATTTGATCCTGTAAGTGTTACGTCTTGGGTAAATGAATTGAGGGAATCAAATAAAATAGTTGTTTTGGCTTATAAACCCCAAGGACTAGTAGACAATGAGTACCCAGCATTTAATGACAATGATTTTTTGTTAATATTTATGACTGAGGCTCAAAATAGTTTTTGAAAAATAACAATGAGACTATATGTGTAGATGGTACTCACGGACTGAATAATTATGATTTTCAGTTATTTACTCTCCTTGCTATCAACGACACCAGAGAAGACTTCCCAGTTGCATTTATGATATGCAATCGTGGTGATGAAGTGGCAATTACAACATTTTTTTAATTGGTCAAGATTGTTTCTGGACCAATTGCTGTTAAAGTTTTTATGTCAGATATGGAGGAGACATTTTTTTCAGTATGGAAAAACGTTATGGGTAATCCAGACCATAGAATTGTTTGTTCATGGCATGTCCTGAGAGCCTGGAGAAATAACATAAGCCAAAAGAAGTATTCAAGTGCAAACACTTTTGCAGACACTCATTTATGAGTTAGATGTGAATGCCTTTGAAGTACTACTATCTAAATTTTTGAAAAACTAAGCGATGACAATGATACTACAACATTCGGAGAATATTTTTACACTTATTATGTAAAGAATTTTTACAGGTCCTTATTGTTACAGGACTCATCTCGGCATTAATACGAACATGTATGTAGAGAATTTCAATAAAATTCTTAAGTACTTTTACCTCAAAGGAAAACAAGTTAAGGAAAAGGTGTTACGACAAAACGTTATTTGCAGCTCTACAATTAATTGACAACAAATTGTTTGATTTGTTAATAAAAATGACAATAGGCAAATTAGTAAAAAAATTACAAATTCTCAGAAAGAACCATGCACGTAGTTAACAATAGAAGACAAAAATATAACAAAAAAAGACGGTTGATGGCAAGTTTAGTCTTCAGCCAGTAAGAAAATGTTATGTTCTTCAAATAAGACACTGCAACACTTGCCAGTTACTTTGTCTAAATTACAAGTCTTGTTTTCATGAGTATACGTGTACTTGCATGGACAACTGTATTAATAACAACATGTGTACGCATATCCATGCAGTTGCACGTTTCAACATAACTCATGAAAACAATGATAATAATGTATCCAACGACGCTCTTGTAATGGATTTGGAAGTCAATGAATTATCAAAATGCTCACTTCAAAAAGATCTTTTAAGTGAAATAAGCAAAAAGACTGATCAAGATGAAAAGTTAAAAATACTTAATGATTTTCAATCCATAGTAAATGAACACTGTGATGACGCTAATCTTGTAGATTACTTAAAGAGCCAATTAAAGAAAATAAGAACTACTGCTGAAGCCATAAAGAATTTTTCTTCAAATCAACCTACCTTAAAAGTATGTACCTATTAAATTACTGTATTATATTGCTAGTAGTTTAGTTAATAGTGTAGAAGTCGTTCCACCTTTTTTGTCAAATTTTCATACGAATTTGTTTCCTTTGCTATGAGGCATTTTAGGCCCTGTGTCACTGTGTCGTAAATGTTAAATTAAATTTACGACTTTATGTTGCATTTATAAACTGTAAACTCACTCCACTCATTTACTTCTCTTGGCCTGTAGTCTCAGTCCATTGTTATACAACCTAATACACTCATAAAGTGCATTGGTCCACTTATTATATCGGCCATTATTTCAAGATTGGAATTGAATTAAAAAATATGTATAATAATAATAATACCCCTTTCATCAACATACCGAATTTAATTTGGTTGCAATTATGATTAAAAATGGCCAAAAAATTAAATACAGCAGTGTGGATTTTTATAAAGTACTTATACACTAAATATAATTATGATCAATCAACATGTTTGGCTGTATTCGTGATACAAACTTACAGAAAAATGTTGAACGACCCATTAAAACACAGACATCACTTCAATGAGTCATTATTCTTTTTTACTGTATAACATAAGTAGGCCTACTAAATTCAATGAAATGTTAACATTTTAATGTATTGTGTATTTTAGAAGTGTCACTTGTTATATAAACTTTTACCAACACTTTTAATTTGCAACTACTTTTTTCAATCTTTAGTAAAATAATAAAAATTAATACTTAATGTTTGAGTTGAACTGTTACTTCCCAAATTTAATTGCAACTTAAAACCACCTAATATAATTGAATCAGTTACTCTGATAAGGTAGTATGTGTAACATGTTGATGTTCTGTCTAGGAAACCAAAAAAAAAAAATCAAAACAACATCAAAAATAGACAAGCAAAGGAGTTTTTTAAGCACCAAGAAGTCAAAGGAGTCAATGGAACAACAAAGTAGACAACTGGGGAGCGAATAAAGTAGCTCTGGATTTGATGAACAATTCAGGTATCATAGTTTATTTTTATATCCTGAAATTATATTTTTGAACACAAAGGTTACAATTAAGTACTGTTAGTAAAATTATTGATATTTTTACAAATATATACAAACGATAATATTTACATAAATATGAAGAGTAAAAGTCAAAATAATTTTGTGCAATTTTTCTTGTTTTATTTTTTAGTAAAATATTTAAGACTTGGAAAGAAAGTATTATTTGGTATTTTTATTTGCAGATTAATCACAATCAGAGAGATGTATAAAGAAACCAATATAAATAGATGACTACAAAACAAAGTAATCTCGTATCTCGTAGCTCGTATCGGTGAGCTACGAGAGCCCACAAGACTTGGCCTCTTTCTTTAATGATTTCTTTACCCAAACATGTGATCGATTACAAGTAAATCCAAATATGTGTCTTGCCGAGAACCACCTATCTAAACTGTCAGTTATCTCTGCATCTTTCTCAGATTTTCAGCCTGTTACTGTTAGACAAATAAAAGAAATAATTCATTCATTAAAATCAAAAAAGTCATGCGGCTGGGATGAATTTCCTGTGTTTTTGCTTAAAAAATGTTCAGTATACCTAGCACATCCCTTAACATTTATTATTAACTTAGCTTTAAATCAAGGAATTTTCCCAGATCTCTTAAAGTACGCTGAAATCAAACCATTATATAAAGCAGGCAATAAAACATCACCGGAGAATTATAGACCGATTGCTCTTTTGCCAACCTTTTCAAAATTATTCGAAAAAGTTATTTACAGCCAAATTTCAAGCTTCCTAGAGAGCAATAATTTATTGTACTCTTCTCAATATGGGTTTAGAAAGGGGAAAAGCACTGGAGCTGCAATATTTGATTTTATAGAAAGTGTATCATTAGCCGTAGACAAATCACATTATGCAATCGGAGCCTTCTGCGACCTGTCAAAAGCGTTTGACATTGTTAATCATTCAATACTATTAAAAAAACTGTCTTATTACGGCTTTAAGGGTAAGGCTTTTAATTTATTAACATGTTATTTAAATAATAGAAAACAAAGAGTGAAGCTTCATAAATATGGTGTAAGCAACTTTTGCAATGTTCAATCTGGAGTTCCCCAGGGATCGGTCCTGGGACCTCTGCTTTTTCTCATTTATGTTAACGATCTTCACTTAGCTGTTAAAGATTCAAAACTTGTCTTGTTTGCTGATGACACCTCTCTGGTTGTTACAAGTAAGGAAAAAGACATCTTACTATCCCATCTGGATGAAAATATGCTTAATATGATTAAATGGTTCGATGATAATGGTTTAAAATTAAATCCAGAAAAGACTAAAATTATTAACTTTCATTGTAATTATAAAAAGTCTCCTTTCTCTGATAGCTCTTACTTACAAACCTCAACAAAATGTGTTAAGTCTTGTGGGTTCTTAGGAGTAAAGCTTGATAGCAGTTTCACCTGGGTGGATCACATTAATTATTTGATATGCACATTAAATAAGGCATATTATGTGCTACTGACATTGTCAAATGCTGTGGACTTAAAAACTATGCTGCAGGTATACTTTGCCTATGTCCAATCCCATTTGAATTATGGCATTCTTTTCTGGGGTAATTCTCAAATAAGTTCAAAAGTATTCAAAAAACAAAAACAAATCATTAGACTGATTATGAAAGCATCAACTAGAGATTCATGTAGACCTATTTTTAAATTTTTAAATATTCTTCCTGTTCCATGTCTATTTATTTTGCAGTCTCTAATTTTTGTAAAAAATAACTTATCATATTTCTTTTCTCATAATCACATCCATCAATATAGTACACGTAATTCAAACCTTTTTCAATTTCCTGTTCATAAAAAAGTTTTCTTTGAAAAAATGCCATTCTACTCTTCCATTCGTTTATACAACAAACTTCCAATAGAAATCCGTTCTGAACTGTCACCAGTAAAATTTAAAATTATAATTATTAATTATCTGTCCGAGCATTGTTTTTATAGTGTACAAGAGTACCTAGATTCTGATAAATAGTGACTATTCGATAATATTTTTTGAAAGTTTGAACTACTGAAACTTAGTTTTAATTTAGTTTTAAGCTTTGACCTGTTGACAATTTACCTACCATATTGATATTTATTTCATGTAAATGGTGTATGTAATGTAAATAAATAAATAAATAAATAAATATCTATGTACAACAATGATTAATGTAAATAAGGTTTGGTGTAAGTCAAGATTATATTACTGAGTCTGCACCTTCTTATCTAAACTGGTAAGTAGATACAAATTCATTGATAATAATTTTTCTTGTTGGTGGCAGGTTATGAAGTAAATAACTTACAAATAATATAAGCTTAAAATATTAAATCCACTCCATATCAGTCTCACTCCTCAATCTGTCAATTAATTGCTGATTTTCTGGAGGAAGTGGAATAGCCCCACTTTCCCCTATCTAGCCACCACCACACCGCGCCAAAGTCATCATCATTCAGTGTTTAGTTGCTGTCTAGGCGCTTGTGGTCTGCATGCTATTGGCATGTCACAGGGAGAGGCGGTCGGTAGTCGCCGTGCTTCATTAGTAGCTTCCACAGCATTTCCTATTAAATTGTAATGTTTACTTGTAGCCATAAGAACGATAAACTGAAACGAATGTAGTTACTCATTCAGGTTTTATTATTAATTTTAGATTTGATTTGTATTTATTATGAGTTTGCTTTCATATGAGTTTGAGGAAATAAACAAACAACATGTTTGTGATTGGACACTATTATGAAAGTTTGCACTGTTTGAGTGACTTCAGGTTTTCCTTCTTTTATTGTTATTCCTTAAATTTGTCCACGTTTGTAAGTTACTTCAGATTGTTCATAGATCTCACAAAAAAATATTTACAAACAGTTCACTATTTTTTTATTTATATTTTTAAATTTCACTCGCCAGTTAACACGGGCCCACAGGTCTGTGCGTGAACTTTATTCAACGAGTGAAGTACCAACCGTTGGCTCAGTAGGGAGTCGAACCTTGGACCCCGCCCTCCGTAGTACAGACGCCTTAGCCACTGAACTACCACGTTTTCTAATAGAGCTGTCTTTGTCTTGAGGTAAGCACATTGTTGTTTGCTTATTACTGATGTCCCAGCGCCTAATTTTACTTCAAAACTATCTAAATACCTGTGGTAGTAGTTGACTGCTGCCTCAAGGTTCTTTGCTAGGATTTATATTTTCATATTTTTTATTAGTGACCTCGCCGGGGGAATTGAAAGTATATTTATTGTCTTTCCTGATGATTTGAAGCTGTTTGGAGTAGTTAGTAATATTAATGAATCATAGGTGTTGCAGAGGACATTGGATAAAGTATTGGCCTGGAGCAATGAGATTGGCATGTCACTTAATATGCAAAATAATTTCTTTTAGTAAGAAGAGAACAATGTTTGTACATATTAACAAAATGAACAATATTGACCTTGAGCACTGCTCAGTCATAAAGAACATTGGAGTATATGATGTGAAAATATTATCTTTCAAAGTATTATGTACGTAAAATTCCATAACGTCACCCCAAAAAATATCCGTCAACATTCCTACAACACCAGACATAAAAATCATTTTTCAGAATTACATAGGACAAAAACTGATACAGCATCTTCCTGATAACATTAGAAGCCCAGAAAAAAATTTTAAATTTAAAAACAGCTAAAAACGCACCTGCTTACATTGTTCTCATATAAAATAGAAGATTATATTGAGCTAACAAAATAGCTTATCCTAGACCCCCCTTCCAAGCCATTAATATTCCTATGTCAACCTATTTAACCTACCAAGTGACCCTTCCTGTATCGGCACTCTGACACGACCATCGCTCTGACCAGAGACAACTGGGCAAGACAACTAAGTTCAAGTAAGTAAGTAAGTGATATGTGCTAGGTCTTCAAAACTCTTTGGGTTCCTTTGAAGGATTATGAAAAGTGGAATATCAATAAAACACTTTTATTTAAATCAATTCTTCAGACTGTTGAATATTCCTCTGTTAAGTGGAAGCATTATCAAAATAATCACATTAAAGAATTCAACATTATTCAAGAGGAATTGGTCTTCGTATAGGCTATGTATCAAGAACTCCCTGTGTATAAGGTCTTTGAATACTTGGGTCTCCAACCATTGTATTAAAGAATACTCGTTGGAGATGTGACTTCCTTTTCAAGTTGGTGAATACTAGGGTCATTTTTAAAGTAAAAACCGATTGCGCATCGTGCCCGAGCATCCGGTCACGTGACGTCTATTCAAAGCCAGCACTTACTGGCGTTTCACATCTCTGCTGATGCTGGTTGTGTGGTTATACTGCTTTGTTTGTCGCAATGTCAATCAATAATTACGCTGACTCTGAAGTACGTTCAGTTATTCGGTTTTTAAACGCAAAAAAGTTTCGTCCAGCTGAAATTCACCGACGGTTTCTTAAGTTTACGGTGAAGGTGTTATGAATGATGGAAATGTGCGAAAATGATGTAGGCTTTTTAATGAAGGAAGGTCAAGTGTTCATGACGAAGAACAACCTGGACGGCCTGCTGTCATCAATGTAGAGTTGGCACAAAAAGTTGATGAGGAAATTCACCAAAATCGGCGCTTCACTATTGACGAACTTAGTCAGAAATTTCCCCAAGTTTCAAGATCAGTAGTTTACAACATTGTTACTGACAAACTGCATTACAAAAAAATGTGTGCGAGATGGGTGCCAAAAATGTTACACAAGAACACAAAGCAAAGCGTATGGCATATTCTTTGTCCTTTTTGGAGCGCTATCACAGAGATGGCGATGAGTTCTTAAGTCACATTGTGACCGGTGATGAATCATGGCCACTCCTGAGAAAAAACGTCAATCGAGTGAATGGCATCATAATTAAATATACTGTCAGTATAATTAAATATACTGTCAAATATTTAAATAGCGTAGTTTCTCTTACGCTATTTGAAAACGGTTTTTACTTTAATAATGACCCTCGTATAATCTTGAACTGCTCTCGACTGTAAATGATTGTTGAATTTCATGTTACCAGTAATACTAGACCCCCTAGCACCTTTGGATTGATATTTCAGAAAGTTGGTAATACAGTATCTCCAGAAGTTTTTCATATCTTTGGAGACTCTTTAAACTTAGTCTGGAAGAAATTTTGATTTAGAACAAATTTTATTGCAAATTAAAGTAATAATTTGTAAATGAAACTAGTCTCCTAACAGTAGTAATAATAATGATGAACAAACTTATTACAAAATGTCTCATGGCAAGGTATGGTTGATTGTAATATTACTGTTGCAACAAGGTTGGCGCTAGGCTTTAAGGAATTGTTTGGATATCTATTAAGTGTGTTTATCAAAGCGCCCAGTTTAGCACTCTAAGGAATTTAGTTCTAGATTTGATGACAACTGCCTAAATCTAGAAATAAAAGTAGTAGTAAAGAGCCTGCCTCACTAACAAACAAGCAATGTGTTCCCCTCCCCTCTCTCCCCCTCATTAACCCCTACTCCGCAAATTCAACAGAAGGACAGAACTCTCTTATTTATTTATAAACTCTAGCAATGAAGTTTATATAGATTATCAATCTACTCTTTTAGCCAAAAATAATTGTCTATTGTACAAATTTCAACTCTAATCTTAAAAATAACATAATTTATAGGGAAATTATTGGTAACTATGGTAATTATGGAAATTATTGGAGTGGAGGGGGAAGCATGCATACGGATTGAACACGCATTGGATCGGCTCCTCAATTTTAATTAATTACCCTAGAATTCTAAGTATACGTAATTCTTACACCCTACCGCATGTTGAGCTCTTCCATTCCCCCTCCAACTACGCCAACCCCCTCTCCTCTCAGCAGTGCTTTCTTTTCTTTGTTCAGTGTTAGTTGAGACAGTGAACTTCAAGGTTACGTTTTGCTTTCCGTCTCCTCACTATATTTGTGTTTCGGTAAGTCACCACGTCTTTTTTACGTATTGTTAGTATTAAGGGGGGTTTTATACATGTAATTTTTACGTATAGTTAGGATTGTAAGCTGTATCCCAGTACGTAATTTTTACGTATTGTTAGTGAAATATATGGTAGGAACAACTACGTAAATCTGGCGTACACGACAAAGTTATCATGAATAATTCTGCTGATCTATAAATTGTTATTTTCAGTGTCATGGCTGGAATAGGCGATGATGAGAGAATCAGCAGACTTATTGATGAGGTTTTTGATGATGAGGGAGATGGTAGTGAAATTGATGACGATGTTGAGAAAGTGTTTGACTCTGACGATACGGATGCAGATCCTGATTTCTGTCCTGATGATGAGCCTGATGCTCCTGACTTTCTGGAAAGAATTTTGTCAATTAAAAGGAGACAAAATAAAGTAAATGAAAACCAGAAAAGGAAGAGAGGTATTGAAGGTTCTTCTAGTTCATCTACACCACCCCAAGGTCAAGTCTCTCAACCACGATCTGCACACCCACAATCTGCTCAGCCTTATACAATTATAGAAGTACCCAATGAAACTGAACTGTTGGGAAAAAATGGCTACGTTTGGAAAACTAAACCTGACTCCTTACAGAATAAAACAAAATCCAAAAATATAATTCACATTAGACCTGGCCCTAAGATAAATATTGATCCAGACATTGAGGAATGTTTTAAACTGTTTCTATCACAGGACATAATTGAGGAAATTTTGCTTTGTACTAACAAAGAAATACAGATTCAAAGACAAAAATATGCATTGGTAAGTGCCACTTTAAGAGATACAAGCAAGGAAGAACTTAATGCTCTAATTGGCCTTTTAATCCTATCAGCCACACTAAAAGATAACCATCTTTCTGCAAAGCTCTTGTTCAACAGTGAATACTGTGGGGATAGATATCGTGCAACCATGTCCAGAGAACGATTTATATTTTTGATTAATTGCTTAAAGTTTGATGACCGTGAAACAAGAGAAGAAAGACGCTTACATAGCAAACTTGCAGCAATTAAAAATGTTTGGGATCTTTTTATTTCCAACTGCACAACAAACTACAAACCAAGCTCATACTGCACAATTGATGAGCAGCTCGTAGGATTCCGTGGGCGCTGCCCTTTCAGAGTATACGTGAGCAATAAACCTAACAAATATGGTATTAAGATTTTTATGGTTTGCGATAACGCAACTAAATATATGTACAAAGCTATTGTGTATTTGGGCAAACAGACATCCTCAGTACAGTCAACTGCCCATACTTGGGACAGGTATCTAACTTGGGACAAAAAGAGACATTTTACTTTTTTAGGTTGGCCAACCTGAAGAGTGAAGTTTGACAGCTGATAGTTCCATCATTTGTTCAGCCTTGACTTTGTTTTTAAGACTATTAGGTTACTGCTGCTCAATTCTCATATTAAAGGATAATTTTAAGGTAAGTTTTTTTTAATATAAAAAACTGATCATTTCGTAAGTCAAAATAACTTAAATTGCCCAAAGTGTACCATTATTGTTAGAGATGTGTAGCTAGGTATTGTGTTATGCCTATTAGGTTATGAAACAAGGCTAATGGCTGTTTTGATTGTCAAAGCATGCGTTTTTAGGTTATATACATTTTTGAAAAAAATTGCACACATATGCTTAACTTAGGACACTGTCCCAAGTTAGGACACAAATATTTCCCTCACTTTTTAGGTTAAAATTTTAATTTTTTCAGATGGAGTCTGATGTCTGATGCCTGATGATAAAATGAATACCAAGAAACCATATCATGTCTTCAGGGAAGACAGTATTGCCAAGGCTGCTGATGCTGTCCGAAAAGGGATGTCCTTGCGGAAAGCCGAAAAAAAATTCGGCGTCCCAAAGTCTTCAATCCAAAGACGAGTAAAAAACAAACAACAAAACCACTATGGACGGCCTCCAGTTTTTAGTGATGAGGAAGAGAAGAAAATTACGGAATGTATCACTTTAGCAGCAGACTGGGGTTTTCCATTATCAAGTTTTGATATCAGATGTATTGTGAAGAAAATGTTGGACAAAAATGGCCTAACTGAGCCCCGTTTTGAAAACAATATGCCTGGCATCAAGTGGGTTAAAGGCTTTTTGAAGAGGCAAAGGGATGAATTGAAGGCCCGTTTGTGTAAAAACATCAAGAGGGCAAGGGCTGCTATCACTCCAGAAGTAATAGAATCCTACTTTAATGAACTCGCAATATCTCTAAAGGATGTTTTGCCTGAGGCACTCATTAATTATGATGAAACAAGCATCCAAGACGACCCAGGCAAGAGTAAAGTCATCGTAAAAAGGAAATGCAAACGCCCAGAGCGAATCATGGACTTTTCCAAGTCCAATTTTTCAGTAATGTTTGCTGGAACAGCCAGCGGTGTAGCCTTACCACCGTATATTGTATACAAGGCTGATAACATGTATAATTCTTGGACTGAAGGGGGTCCCGTAGGAGCACGCTTCAATAGATCTAAATCTGGATGGTTTGAGGGTGCTATCTTTGAGGACTGGTTCATGTCTATTGCATTGCCATACTTAAAAAAGCTTGGTGACATCCCGAAGGCCATCATCGGAGACAATCTTTCCAGCCACTTATCAGTTGGAATTTTAGAGGCTTGTATCAAATACAACATACGGTTCATTCTCTTACCTCCTAACAGCACCCACCTATGCCAACCTCTTGATTTAGCCTTCTTCAGCCCCCTCAAGACAGCTTGGAGAAAACAGCTAACAGAGTGGAAAGAAAAATGTAAAGGGACTGTACGAAAGGATCAGTTCCCAAGGTTGTTGAAAAAGACCTTAGATGAGATTGAGAGCAAAATACCTGCTAATCTAGAAGCAGGATTTTTGAAGAGTGGAATTTTTCCGCTAAACAAAAATAAAGTTCTTGAATGTCTGCCTAAAGTGTCCTATGAATCAGATGACACTACTAATTCAAGTGCAGCATGGACAACGGCTTTCGAGGAGTTTCTCAAAGAGACCCGAACAAAGGAAACTAGTGTCCGACCCAGGAAAAAGAAAATCACTATTACGCCAGGCAAAAGTATAGCAGAGGGTGAATTTGTAGAAGAATTAAAGGCTATTGAAACAACTAAAGACCCTAAGGAAAAAGGGGTTCAGAAAAAAGGACTTAAAAGTATCAAAGGCAAGGGTTTAAAGAGGCAGGGGAAATATAACAGAAAAAAGGAATCAAAGAATGTAAAAAAACGAAAAACAGATGAGACCTCTGAAGATAGTGATGCCCTATCTTTACGTGACAGTTCTTCCTCAATTGGAGAAGAAGATTTTTCTGTACTGTTCGATGACGAAGTTGCTGAAGAAATTGATAAAGAAACAGCTCAAGAACAACTACTACTCGAGTCTGATACGTTGGATAAAGACTATAGACAGTTGGATTTTGAAGAGATGCCCTCAGCCTCAGTCAATGAAGAGGACTTTGTTGTTGTCTTAGTAACATATGACAGCGGTTCGAAGAAAGAGAGCAGGAAGAAGTTTGTAGCTAAAGTGATTAAAAAACATAGTAACGGGAAGATGACGATCAAATACATGAGAGAGTACAAAGGCTCCAAAAATGTTTTTGTTTTTCCCGATATAGACGACGACATTGAGGAGGATGTGGACCTCTCTCGATTGATAAAAGTTGTGAAGCCCGAAAAAAACAAAACAGTGAGGGGTAGATATTTTTTTAATACTGTATGAACTAGTACTGTAAAAGTGTGTGGTATAAAGCAAAAGGACTTTACAGTATTTTTAAACAGAAAAATAATGTTAATTTACGTTAGTTTTGCATAATGACATTAATTTATGAGTTAAATTGTATTATTTTTACTTAAAATACATGTTTATGGTAAAATTTAAAGTTTTTATTTCACCTACAACACTAAAAGAGTAAAAAAAAAACATTTATGGTGTCCCACGTTAGAATTTAGCTGTCCAAACATGGTACATATATTTAAATACAGGGGTGTCCCAAGTTAGGTGATGGTATTCCTAACTTGGGACAGTTAATTTTTTATTTTTTTTTATAGACAAACAAACAAAATAATGAGAGACAAGTCCATATTCGGTAAGTATAAAGGCCCTTCAAAGTTTTGGTCTATTTTTTCAATCCTTAAATACTTACTATTTTAGTTTTTTTAATATTGGAATCTAAAAACTGTCCCAAGTATAGGCAGTTGACTGTAGTGTCCCTATTGCACAAAGTATTGTGGAGGAACTAGTAGTAGATTTGAAAGGGTCCAATAGGAATATTACTAAGGACAATTGGTTCATTAGTGTTCCACTTGTCAAAAAACTAAAGGACGAGTACAACATGACAACAGTAGGTACTGTTAGAAAAAATAAAAGAGAACTCCCCTCTGAATTTACAGATTTGAAGTTTCAGAACAGAGCTGTAAACTCATCGTTCTTTTTATTCTCTGAAGATATAACAGCAGTATCTTTTAAACCCAACACTAGAAAATTGGTTACATTACTCTCTAGTATGCATGATGATGCTGTTGTGGATCAGATTAACCAACAAACCAGAAATAATTTTAACATATAACCAAACAAAAGGAGCTGTAGATACGCTTGATCAGATGTGTCAAAACAACAACAGTGGAAGGAAAACTAGACGCTGGCCTCTATGTTTATTTTACAATATCATAAACATTGCAATGATGAATTCCTATGTTGTTTTTTGCCACCAGTACTTTAAAAGAAACCCAGATAGCTCAAAAATTTCAACCAGGCAAGAGTTTTTTCTAGAACTTCAAAAAAAGCTAACAAGACCTTGGCAGATAATTAGATCTTCTACACCTACACTAAGCAAAGAGCTTAGATCCAAGACTGAAGCAATTTCCGAGACGCCTAGACAAGAAGCGGCCTGTGAACCAATCAATCAAACTGTAGTCAAGGGGGAACGAAAGTATTGCAGCTTGTGCTCATACAAGAAAAAAGGACTTACCACAACCTACTGTGCTAAATGTAAGAAGCCTGTTTGCGGAGAACACAAAAAAAAAAACTGTGTCCATCATGTTAAAGCTGTAGTGTGAACAAATGTTTTGATTTTGTAATTTTTTTACTAATTTTATATTTTATATATTAACATTCTGATAGTTAAATGATTTTTACATCTTTGTAGCTCTTATATTACAATATAAAACCATTTTATACACAACTGAGTTTTGATTTTCACCTTTATTTGATATAATTATATGTGTACGCCAAATTTACGTATAGTTAGTATTAAAGTACAAAAAATAACGTTAGTATACTAGGGTTAAACAGGTTTTTTTGTGATAGTTTTGAAGTGAAGTGTTGCATGTAGTTTTTATAGGCTGTTATTGAGACTTGTGAGCAGTGACATGCGAAAATTTGTAATTTAAAGCCCGGTATTTGTGATTTAAAATTGTGGAATACAAGTGAATCGTACAGGTTAGATCAGTGTGCAGGAGTCGTTCAAGGTCACCAGACTGATCAGCTGTGTCAGTGACTCATGCCTGTCATCACGCGTAGCGGCAGTACATCTGCAGCAGATGACACATCAGACAACAACATGAGCTCAACTACTGATCAGAAGCTTGATTTGATTTTAAAAGAAATTTCTGAAATTAAAAATCAGAACAGCAAGTTTAGTGCGGATATATCTGATATAAAAGATAGAATGGAACAGTTTCAAAAAGATATTAATGAAACTGTTGACTTATGTTTTTTGAAATTGGAAGACACCAACAAGGTAGTTGAAGTTAACAAAGACAATTTATTGCACCATGAGACACGCATTGAGACATTGTCTAGCGAATTGGAGAGAGTGAAGAAGCAAGTGGCTGAGCTACTCAAGGATGGCATGGTTGACGCTGTGCATCGTTTGGCGAGAAACCAGAGAAAACCTGAGGTGCACCGTGGAATCATCATTAAGTTCTGCCGACGCATTGACATGGAGTCCTTACGAAGCAAAACCAGAGTGAAGAATGGGTCCTCTGCGGCGGAATTAGGTATGAACAGTGACAGCAAGATCTTCATCAATCTGTCCTTGTCACCGTTCACCAAGTACCTGTGGGGAGAAGTTCGCGCCTTCAAGAACGAGTGTGGTTACAAGTACGCCTAGATCACCAGTGCAGGGAAGGTGTTTCTGCGAAAAACCGATGGATCTCGTCCCATTCTCATCTGCGGGATATCTGACTTGGACAAGCTCAAATGATCGCCTTCAATATGAAGTCTCATGTGAGTTTATTCTTTGTGTTGCTATACATTGTAGATATATTTATTTTTTATTATATTATTTATTCGTTGTCTGTTGCACGTACCATAAATATGTTAATTTATTTATAATATATAATTCTGTTAAATTGGTTAAATATTCTATTTTTGTTAATTCTATTTACATATTTACTATATTATTTATTCACTGTGTGTTGCACGTACCTTTTGAGAGAGATTTATTTAGTTTTACTTTATTTATAGTATATACTTCTATTAAATTTGTTATATATTCTATTTCTGTTAGTTCTATTTATATGTTTATTATTTTATTTATTCAATGAAGTTGATTAACATATACTATCAAAATGTACGTGGTTTGAGGTCAAAACAAATGATTTGCGGCTAGGCTTGTTAAGTAATGATTATGACATAGTCGCATTGAGTGAAACATGGTTAAACTCTTCTATTCATAATTCTGAAATATTCAGTAGGGAATACTTTGTTTTCAGAAGAGATAGAGATCCAAATTTAACTGGAATTGAAAGAGGGGGAGGGATTGTAGTTGGTGTTAAAACTAGTTTTGTAGCCAAAAGATTGTTTGAGTTAGAAACTGAAAGTGAAAATATCTGGATAAAAATCAAGCTAACCAACACTTATTCTGTACTATTAGTACTAGTATATTTTGCCACTAATTCTAATCTTGAAACGTTCAAAAACTTGTTTGATAAGCTAGATCTTTATAAGTTGAGAAATGAACGTTTAATTTTACTTGGTGATTTTAACTTGCCAATAAGTGGGATTCAGTGTGATTTATCTAAAGAGAACAGAATTTGTAAGCAGTAGTTATTTTTTATGAGAATGTATTCATTAAAATCATTAAATAATATATTGAACTTTCAAGGTCGCACGTTAGATTTATTATTATCTGATATAGATCAATTACAAGTAACACAGGAAAAAGATCCATTAGTAAATATTGACAATTATCATCCTGCATTAAGTGCTTCTTTCAATGTTAATGTGAATAATGTTACTTTGGAGAAAAATAGTAATGTAGCTAATTATAATTTCTCCAGAGCAGATTTTACTTCTCTGTATGAAATTTTAAGAGACACAGATTGGAGTTATTTGTATATAGAGGAAAATATCGATGAGGCTGTTAAACTATTTTATGACAAATTATATTCAGTCCTAAATTTGTGTGTACCCAAAAAGAAAAGTGCCAGGTTCAAACACCCAAGTTGGTACTCTGGTGAATTGAAACAATTGATAAAGAGGAAGATAAGGATCAGGAAACAGTTTAAAACCTATAATATGCCTCACTTATTGGTTGAATTTAGACATTTAAGGAAGGAAGTTAAACAGTTAATTAGGTCTGACTACATAGAGTATTTAAATACTGTTGAAATAGAGTTAAATAAAAATCCTATGTAATTTTGGTCAGTTATTAAAGATTTAAAGGGTACTAACATGAGACCAGCAACTATGATATATAATGGCAAAGAGGTAGAGGGAGGAGCAGCAATAGCTGAAGCATTCTCAACATATTTCAACTCTGTTTATAGTTCCTGTCCTCTCAACTCTTATCAACTTTGGCACAAAGCCACGGCCTCACCTGTTATGAGCAATGTAGAAACATTGTCTTTCAATCAGATAATAAGACAGGAGTTCTTATCAGTCTTAACAAACTTAAACCTAAAAGGACCCTAGGTCCTGATATGATACCTCCATATATATTCAAAGCATGTGCCGAAATTTTAGTTGATCCTTTACACTATTTATTTAATCTGTCATTAAAAAGTAATTGTTTTCCTAGTTTGTGGAAGCTAGCTAAGATTGTTCCTGTACCTAATAAAGGTTCAAGTAATGAAGTTTTGAATCACAGACCAGTCGCTATCTTATCTTCTCCTGCTAAAGCCTTTGAATCAATTATTTACAATAAACTTTTTTCTCTTATAGAAAAATACATCAGTAGCTACCAACATGTTTTTTCCCAGAAGATCCATCAACTCAAACTTATTGTGTTTTTCTCAGTTTTGCTGTTTAAAATTGACAATAATCAGCAAGTCGATGTCTTATACACAGACTTTGAAAAAGCCTTCGATAAGGTAGATCATTTAACTCTATTATCAAAATTAAATTATTATGGTTTAACACCATCACTTGTAAAATTTTTTTGTTGATATGTGTACGAAAGAAAGCAATATGTCTGTTGTGATGAATACTTATCTAATAAGCTTGTTGTTGGATCAGGTGTCCTCAAGGCTCTAATTTGGGTTCTCTGTTTTTTATTATTTTTACTATGACATACAAAATTGTGTAAAAAATAGTCAAATATTACTTTACACTGATGATTTAAAACTCTTTAAATCCGTCGATAGTGTGCAAGACAGTTATGAGTTACAACAAGACATAGATTCGTTGATCATTTGGAGCAAAAAACATTTGAAATTCAACATTTCCAAGTGCTCAGTGGTTTCCTATACCAGGAGGACACCTAAGTTTCAAATAATGTTTGATTATAAAATGGAGGACAAAATCTTGGATAGGAAACTATCTATAAAAGATCTAGGAATAATATTTGATTCAAAGTTTACATTTAACGATCATGTTCTTGCAGTATGTGAGGCTTCATATTCATTATTAGGATTTATTAAAAGGTCAAGTATATATTTCAAAAATCCCAAATCTTTAAAATTGTTATTTTTCTCTCTAGTTCGATCTAAACTTGAGTATGTGGCATTGATTTGGTAAACACATTAACTATCTTTCAGACATGATCGAAAACATTCAAAAAAAGTTTTTAAAATTCCTATTTTATAAAGCTTTTGGGTTTTATACAAATTTAATTCCTTATTCTGAGTTACTGGAAATTTTTGAACTTTCTAGTGTGATTAAAAGAAGCAAATTAAATGCATTACTTTTTCTTTATAAATTATTGGATGGGAGCGTAGACAGCGATGACTTAGTGTCAAAAATAAACTTTACTGTTCCTCGCCTTGGCTCACGCAATACAGATTTATTTTTTATACCTTCCTGTAGAACCAACTTAGGCTTTTACTCACCTTTAAATAATATGTGTCGACTTTATAATTTACATTGCCGGGAAGTTGACATTTTTTATGATTCCTTTGGTATATTTAGATCTAAATTGAATAGCAAAGTAAATAAATTTTAAACACCTATGTCAATTGTTTCAGTTTACTGGTTGCATTGTTACTTTTCTATCTACTGTTCTTTGACTGCTATTTGTTGGTTGTCTGATAATTTATTTAATTATTAGTTATATTTAAATTACTTATAAATCAGTTTTAATTCTATCTAATATATATTTAATTTATATGAATTATTATTCACTATATACATGTATTTATTTATTTTTTTTTTTATTTATTCATAAGACGCCGATCGTCAACATATGGGCGAATATGGATTTCGAATGAGTGTGATGAGTGTAGATGAGCGAATGTAGTCATTGTTACAAACTAAGGCCGACTATTAGAAAGTGTCATTAATTAATAGCCCAATGACAAATGAACAGCCGGTGATTATCAGCTGATCCTTCTCAAAATGTATTGACTCTGATCGGGATCGAACTGACAACCTTTAGCACATAAAGCTGGAATTTAACCAACTACGCTACCGACCAATGTTATAAGCTTTCTGTTATATTGTGTGCTGAATGCTGTATTTGTTCATATGCATGATTTTATTGTTATACAGAATTAGTGCTTTTATGTAATTGGCTGTAAGCTGTATAAAAGCATTCAATAAAGGATTTTGAATTTGAACAATTAAAACAATATATGTATTTTAGAATACGTTGATTAGTACCTTTTGTCCACTATCTCTAAAAATTTTAATAAAATATATCAGACGGTTTGCTATTAAGTTATGCACCAAAAAGGCCAAATTAGTTACTTTAGGCAGCCTAAAAAACCTGCAACACATTTATTACTTACACAGAGACTTAACAATGTTATACCAAAAATGTCAACAACAAAAATGTATCAAACACCCTTAACAATCTTTATAATGGCTTTAATTATAGATTCTTTGAGTTTAGGTTATACCTCTCTTGTTATTTGCATTTTTTGAAATGTTATTATTGCTTTTTTACTTACTTCTATTTTGAATTTGTCATTATTACTATTTTGATTAATTGCATCTTTATGAATTTGTTGTCTTAATGGGTTTTTATGAACACCCTGTATAAGTGTATATGAAACTTATGTGTATAGTTGTTAATAGTCAGATTGGTACCTAGAACCACATTACATTGGTGAGATTAACAATATTTTACTGGGTTGATGCTTTTGACCAATTATAACCTAGGAGTTTTTAGAGCCTAGAAATTATCTAATTAATGATTTTTTAAGACAACGCAGATAAGCATTAGGGTTCTAAACACCAAATAAATAAATAGTTTATTTATCAAAATATTTATGTAATAAATATTACATATATACAAAATATTACTAGTGTCTAGAGGTACTTGGATTGTTTACTGAATGTTCACTATTCTCACTCAGTAAATCCTCACAAAGGGACCTTTCAAATCTGTCAGTTCCTTCATACTTATTTACAATTTTTTTCAAATCTTCCCTACTGTCTGGCTTTGGTAAGCAGAGTGCTTCTTCATAACTTGGCAGTTTTGAAATGTCTTGAGATTGAGACCTTCGTGATGATTCATTCAGTGACATCTGAATACCTATTTCTAAATCATCTTCTAATAAATAAGGAGCATATCTTGGAGGTATTCTTCTATTTTCATTTTCAGTTGATCTTGAGTTTCTTGAATCTCTCTGTTGGAATTCTAATTGATGAGAAAAGTAAACTTGTCGTATGACAAAGATAATAGCCATTAAACAAAGCAACGTTAACAATGGGACTAAAAGAGAAAACAAAGCCTTATTTTTGTCTTGAGAATCATCATTCACTTTTAAAAGTTCAAAACAGCTTTTTTCCCATGATAAACCATGGTACTGTTTCGGCGACTGGCATGTTAAATTTTTTACATGATTTGATTTTGTTGTGTTTAATAAGAGATATTTCCACAAGCTTTCAAAATCATGATCATTGCAGTCACAATGCCAAGGGTTATTGAGAAGATTCAGTTCCTTCACGTTTGATAAGTGATTGAGTAAATTTTTTTTCAATGGATTTGTCAAGCGATTTCCCATCAAATTTAAATTTATAAGCGTTGATGACTTAGGATATGGACCATCTTCAAACTCGGATATCCGACAGAAACTTAGATCTAAACTTATTAACTTAGAGTGTAATAATTTTTTTGGAACATATTCTAAAGAATTACGAGATAAATTTAAATATTTAATATTTACAGCTTTTCCTAAAAACTGTGAGCTCAACAGAGAAATGTCGCATTGACTTGCATCTATAGTTGTAAGAGAAAGAGAAGGCAAATCATCCAAGGTTGTGATCGAATTTCTAGAAATATTCAATATTCTTAACTGAGGAGTTTCTAATAACATGTCCCAATCAAGACTCGATAGCAAATTCCTTGACAAATCTAACTTCTCCAAAGACCTACAACCCAGGAAAGCTAATTTTTCTATGTGATGGACTGAATTTTCAGATAAATCCAAATTTTGTAAATTGATATTATCAGAGAGTATATTATCATTCAGAATTTTAATTATATTTCCTTTCAGTATTGCTTGTTTTAGATTAGGAAATGGTTTCAAATCTAACTTTTCCAATGCACAGGATGACACGTCTAAATACAGTAGCGTATTTGACAGCTGTTTAGATACTGGAAATCTTGTAAAATACGGATTCACTGATATATTCAGCGAGTAGAGATTGGATAAATTTACAAATGATTCATCTCTAATGCCTTTGTCAATATAGCCTAACAGACAGCTAGATAAATCCAGATTTCTAAGAGAATTGGATACTAGGTGATCAATAACTACAAGTGGGTTTCCTGATAGATCAAGATTAGTCAGATTTAACATATACATAAATGTTCCTGGATATGTGATAGAGTTGATGTTGCACTTTGATAGATCCAAGTGTGAAATAGACTGACTGTACAGCACTGTATCCGTGTCATTTCCCAGATGGTGGATCGGGTTAGAGGACACACTAAACTGTAGAAGGTGCTTGCTTAAAACAACACTTTGAATACTTTTGATTTCTGTGATTCTGTTGCTTGACAAATCTAAGTTCAACAAGTTTGGAAGACTTTCAGATACTAATAATGTTGGTATTTCCCTTAACTGGTTATTCGCCAAGTTTAGGACTGTTACAGTGTTCACATTATCCAGGCCTTGAAGAACTCCAGTCTGGAAAAACTGAAACAACACCATATAATTAGTAATTTAATTATTTGGGTTTACATCTTTAAACTTGTTTTTATTTTACAAAACAAAGCCTTAGATCTTGTTTTAAAAGCTGCAACTAATAACATTTCAATATAAGTATTTTAATCAAAATATTTCAATGAATTCGAATTTCATGGTTTAGTTAAACTAATAGTTTTTAAAAATTAATTTTTAAATTAAAAATAAAAAATATAGTTCTCAACAGTTCAACAAGTTGGACTCGAAGCTCGAGGAGTACAAGTTCTGTAATAGTAGTCAGCAATGCACCAAACAGACAAATAGTCTATGGCATTGTACTATGGCCAGGTGCAAAGACAAGCATGACAAGTTAGATCAAGCTGCAGCTGGTACTTTTTCAATGCATCTTCATAGAAACTGGTGATCTAACTAAGGAAGCTGCTGAGACAGCTCACGTTTTAGGTGAAATGAATGACATCTTCGACTGTTTCAATAGCAAATCTTTATACGAGAGCAATCCCTTAAAATGTGATATATCGCGTAGTACAGAGCAAGTAAAACAAATAATTGATTATTTAAAAAAACTTGTTACAATGGATTAAATCTTTTTATACCATTAAAACTGACATAAAGGGGAAAAGAACCTAGGGAAAAGAAACCTCCAAGTTTCCACAGATTTGAGTTAACTGTAAACTCAGTGCTACAATTGTGGGACGTGATCAGCTCAGAACATACAAGTTTCTTACTTACAAACCGTTTGACGCAAGATTCATTAGAGAATGATTGCTATTTGCCAACAAAAGGGCGGATACGACAGAAATCCATAAGCAATGAAGTTACGTCAGTGTCTTCGTCATCGAATACATATTCTATTGCTTAAACCACCTTGTACAAGTAATTATGAAATAGATGATGATGAACATGTTCTGCTAACCTCAGACATTATCTCAGAATGTGAAGATCATTAGGTAACAGATACCAAAGAAAAAAAAAGCTGATGATGAAAGTGTTATTTCAACTCCGGGGACTTTAAACATTCATGATTCCACTGTCAAAGACATGGAAATGGACTGTGGTGACAATGTCTCAGATGAGGATAGTGATGACAGTTTGATAGTTTCCTCTACTGCCATGTCTTCACAAATGGAAGAAGGTGTTCAAATGGTGTCAACAGAAATTGAAACAAACTCGGCACAGTGCTCCGTTCAGTAAGTATACGCTAATACGGTATTTCCATTGTTTATATTAATGAAACAGTGATATGACCTCTTAGAGGGTGGGGACTAGAGCCTCTGTTACTAAATTCAGTATTTTGTGTACTTTATTTAATTTTTAAAGAAAATAAACAAAATTTTACAGAATTTAAAGTCATCTTAAAACTAAATTTAAAAGGTCATTCATTTGCAACTAATTCATTGGGATAAGAAGCAGCGGTTACATAAGATGGCAAGTGTACAGATCTTGAGGAGTAGGCGAAACTCGGCAGGCAGTGGTTAAAAAGTCGACTGATGTATGAACATTTTATATTATTCTATTTTTAATCCTTTCAATAAAAAAAATATAAAATTATAGATTTATTTGAGAGTAAGTACATTGTATATTTACTTCAAACTTGCTCATTATTTGTGTGATTTCAGTTTTTCAAATGGGATCTTAGAACAAATATCAGATAATGTATTCTTTGTACAACACATCTCATATTGTACCCTGCATTCTTATTGTATATCGTACCTTTTAAACCAAGTTTGAAGGAATATCTAGAACAATTTAAAAACATTCAGTTCAAGATACGATAATACAAATATGTTAAGTTGGGACAAGTGATAAGTAGAGCAGCACATCGTTGCTAATTGGTGACATGGCACAGGTTTTATCACTGTTTACCTATTTTAATTAATTTATTAAATAAGTTATGTTTTTGTATTCTTATTATCAATGAAATGAAAATGAAATTAAATACGTCTTTATTTAACCAGGCGAAGTTGGGACTAGAAAGTCCCTTCTTCCACTTAACCTGAATTATCAATAATAAAGAATATGAAATTTATATAATCCATTAAGAATCACCATTCTGTTCATCAATAGTGAAAGATGCTTCGTCACATTTAACATAGCAAGGGACCACTCTCGACCTCTCCTCTCTATTAACATTTCACATTATTTTACTTTTAATACTTTTAACTCGCATTATAAAATTCAAATAGGAGTTCAATGACTTGAGACTAAGTAGTTACACTGTTTGTATACTTCAAACTTGTACAAGGTTGGTGCAATTTCAGATTTTTTAATGTGATCTCGGGATGAACGTCAGAATTTTTTTTTAGTGGTTGAAAGCGAGGGACACTGCCCTTCTAGCCACCTTACAGCCACTAACTGTACTCTGTTTTATTTCTTCCCCTCATAAAGCAAACAATAAATAGACAAAAAAACAGCAAAGGTGACCAAAAACTGAGTCCATATTAAAAGTTCCTTACAATTTCAAAGGATAAATAAACGATCTTTGCATTCTTTTGTTTTTTTTAAGTATTTGTAAACATGCTGTCTTAAGATGAATCGCTTTTTTGTTAAAGGGGCAGATGTTACATTTTTTCACAAATGCATATTTAGTTAAAGTTGTAATCTACACTGATAGATACCTACATGTGTTGCTTTAAACGGCAGTTGTGCAATCATCATAATAGCAACAAAAGAGCCTCTAAAAAATAGGATTTATGTTAAACGGGCAGATGTGTAGCACAAATGCCCTTTTAACAAAAACCAATTGTGCGCCATGGATATGACGAGAAATGTGAGAGCTAGTTACTCGCGTTTTGACAACTCGACTTCTAATCTCACTCTGTGTTGTTGTTGCTATTAAAAAGGTAACAGTAACTCACTAATATTTTAATATTTTAAAGAAAAACACCTTAAGTCAACCACAATGTTTCTATTTATGCAGTTACAGACAAGAGAGTTAGGCATATAAGGGATTTGAAATTAAACCGCAAACCTGTGAAAGACATGAGACGGAAACATACGAGTTATTCTCACTCTACTGATGTTAGGGAGAAAATATATGGTCATATCGCTACTTTTCCGGTTCAGACAAGTCACTCTATTTAGCAAAAGAGTTTAAATTTTTGTACTCTGAGTTTAATGTAAAAACTATGTATGCTATATTCAAGAATAAGTATCCAAGCTTAAAGGTTGGCTATACTTCACATTGGTTGATCTTTCGACAGGATTTTAATTTAAAGTTTGGTCAAACACAGATTGATACATGTTGTGTTTGTGAATCATTAAGTGTTACAATAAAAAGTCCACATCTCAATGAAGCAGCAAAGCGTGCTGCAATTGCAAAATCTATTGTACACAAGAGAAAAGAAAAAAAAAATAATATGCTTGCATAACGCTAGAGATTGAAGACAAAAAAAAACAAAGTTAATGAAAATGTCCTTGCTACAGTCATAGATTACAAGCAGAATGTATCAATGCCAACAATTCCTGTTCAGGAACTTTTTTACCTGCGTCAGCTAACAGCTTACATGTTTTGTATACAAGACATCAAGAGTAACATATCTTGGATATTTTGCTATCATGAAGGCCAAACTAAAAGGGGGCCTGATGAAATGTGCTCTTTTTTAAAAACTTACTTAGATAATGTATCTGATTCTTATGATGAGATTCATATGTAGGGGAGGGTGGGCCACAATGGAACATGGGCCACAGTGGAACATCTATATTTTTTTTGTATTCCGATAGTCTGCCAACTGCTGCACTCTGTGAGTGAACTTTAAAACTATTTTTCTACCCATAGTGCATTGTTGCAAATGGCTGACTTCATGTAAGGAAGAGATATTATTCATGCTTTGATTTTGACATCTTGAAGTAACTTTTCCAGGTCAATTCTTCACAACTTCAACTTCTATTTTCAGTTATTAGAGGTAAGTGTCACAAACCAGTCTAAAGAACAACTCATTCTAAAACTTTTAGACTAGTTAGCATATTTTTAGAAAGTTCTGAAGTCGAATTAGGGTTAGTTTTTCTGATCTAACAGACATGGGCCACAATGAAACACTTGATGTTGGGCCACAATGGAACAGTTCCATTGTGGCCCAACATCAAGTGTTTCATTGTAACTAAAGTTATTACCTCTTTATTACTTCGTTCAATAAATCTGTTACTTCATTTATCTGAATGTGAATCTGTTCAGGAAGATACATCAAACACTTTGAAAAAGTTATTCGAATGTCTTGACAATAATCTTTCCAATTATTCACATGCTAAGTGTGATGAAAATTTAGCATATGGAGTAAATGTAGCAGAGGGTCAATTGAGAAGTATTTAAAAATTTTTGGAGACAAAGAGTAACTTGTTTATGAGAGTTCAAGCAATACAGACACTGGCGGTGAGGGTCTTGGAAAAATTGAAAATGAATTGTCAATCTACTCCTTTTCATGTATCATTAACATCATCATATATGGGAGAGTAATATGAATCCTCAAAGATTATTTTCAACATCAAGGGATCTACCTATTATATGTTTATAATTTAATAATTTGATTTAGTTGATATTATTATAATGTAGTAATAATGACTATTTGTTCTTTTCACAGATCACTATGTCGAGAGGAAGGAAGAGGAAGACAGAAAAGGGATTGTTTTCTGAGGAGACAATGAGGCATGCAGTCAAGGATGTGATTGAAAAAAAAATGTCTCTTCGCCAGGCATCCAGGGAGTATGAACTGAAACTCACCACACTACAAAGGTATGTAAAGAAAGTGCATGCTCAAGGGCAAGACATACAAATGGCCCCAAAATATAGAAGCCGGCTGGTTTTCACGGAGGATGAAGAAAAATCCCTTGAAGAATACATAATTCAGTGTTCAAAAATGTGCTATGGGAAATCCACTAAAGATTTCAGAGAACTTGCTTATGAAATGGCAAAGATAAATAACAAAAGAATGCCTGAAAATTGGGGAAGAAATAAAAAGGCTGGAATTGATTGGATGCAAGGTTTTTTAAAGAGACACCCTAGATTAAGTGTCCGACAACCTGAGGGCTGCAGCTTATCAAGAGCCACGGCGTTCAACCAACACAATGTTGACTGTTTTTACCAGAATTTAAAAACTGCTCTTGATCGTTCTGAGAAATTTGCTGATGGAACTCGCATTTATAATCTAGATGAAACAGGAACCACCACAGTGCAAAAGCCTAAAAAGGTTATAGCTGAAAAAGGCATAAAACAAGTCAGCCAGTGTACAAGTGCTGAAAGGGGTGATCTTGTCACTACATGTTGCATCATAAGTGCAACTGGTAATAGTCTTCCACCAGCCATGGTGTTTCCCAGGAAAAACTTCAAGGAACACATGATAAATGGGGCACCTCCTGGTACATTAGGATTGGCTTCAGCTACAGGGTGGATGAATGGGGATATATTCGTAGATGTTATGAAACATTTTATCAAGCATAGTGGTTCTTCAAAAGATAACCCAACAATCTTGATCATGGATAACCATGAAAGCCATTTGACTATACAATCTCTGAATCTGGCAAAAGACAATGGTGTCATCATTGTTACGCTTCCTCCTCACTGCAGCAATAAGCTGCAACCCCTGGATGTAAGTTGTTATGCACCATTTAAAGCACAATACAACAAAGCTGTGGATTCTTGGCTCCTTCATCATCCTGGAACAACAATGACTATCTACCAAGTAGCTCAGTGTGTGGGTTTGGCTCATGATCGAGGTCTAACTCCTTCAAACATCAAATCTGGTTTTAAGGCAACAGGAATTTTTCCATTTGATGATAAAATATTCACAGATGACGACTTCCTTTGCAGCTATGTAACAGATAGAACAATATCAACTCCACAACAGTCACCACTAGCTGCGCAAAGGCCAATCATTGATCCTACAACCACTTCTATTCTCACCCCTTCAACAAGCACAGCAGACAATGAGAGACCTGCTGACAATAGTCAGCTCAAACGAACTCCTGACCAATTTGTGAGCCCAGAGATCTTCAAAGGGTTCCCAAAGGCTGCGGAACGTAAAGAAACAAATCGAGGACGAGCTAGATCATACACATGCATAGCAACTGATACACCAGAAAAAAACAAAATAGAAGAAAAGATTTTGAAAAGAAAAGCAAATAAAACACAAAAATCTAACCGTATTAATAAAAAATTGTTTGTTACAAAGAAAAAAAGGGAACTACCTGACTACCAATCTTCAAGCAGCAGCGATGAGCTTCACTTCTCTTCAGACAGTGAAGGTGGTGCAGAACTTGGTACCAGCCCAAGTGAGGACCACATCAAGAAAATAAATCCAAATTGTTTTGAAAAAATAGACCGTTCACCTGTTGTCAATGATTTTATATTGGTAGAGTTTAAAGATGGCCTAACACGCAAGCTTTGTTATGTCGCTCATGTTTTGAAACCCGAAGATTCTACTGGAGAAGTTGAAGTGAGTTTTTTGCGAAAAAGCATCAAGTTTGAAGGGTCATTTACTTTTCCAAATGTTCCTGACATTGCTATGGTAAAACTTAGTGACATAAAAATGTTATTGCCAGTTCCTGCTGAGATTGGGTCTACAAAGAGACTAAAGTCATTTTATAAGTTCGAAGTAAATTTTGACTTGCTCAATGTAAATTAATTACAAGTAGAAGAACCATTTGAAATAATATTTGAGGTTAATAAACAAGAATTATTGTATTTTTGCGTTTTAATGTGTTGTTCCACTGTGGCCCATATCATGTTCCACTGTGGCCCAATATTGGGCCACAGTGGAACACATACATAGGTTTTGTAAAACAGTTCATAAAAATCAGTTTTCATTTCATTATCAATTCAATAATATATGTAATGTATGCAGAAAAGGTTGTTCTTCAAGTACATTTGTCTTCTGAAGTTGTTAAGCAAACAGGTAAAAAAACAAAAATTGTTTTCTAATTTTTGTTCCATTGTGGCCCACTCTCCCCTATGCAGATAATTGTGCTGGTCAAAATAGTGATCGTTTGTTCACTATGCACAAGCTGACATCACTAATAATTCAAAGCAGTACATCCCAAAAGTTTTTTGTTTTAGAGGCAAATAAGGATATCATCTAGGACTTTCAATCATGGTGGCCAAAATTATATAAGAAGTTACCCATTTGCTATGAAACCAAGAATAAACCTAAACAAGAGCAAATAACTTTTGGCATCCAGTAAACTTTACCAATTTGAATATGATTCTAAAACAAAAGGTGTGTGCACTCCTATGTCTTGTATCAACGGAATTGTAAAGCACTCTTTCAGACTGACCCACTCAACCATGGTTCGATTACAGCTTCCAAACACTTTACTCTACCAGGGTGTCCAGCGATCGAGAAAAGTCAGGGAATTAAAAATAAAACCGGGAATATGATATTAGCTTAGAAATGTTTATGTAAGAAATTTATGTTTTGTCTTAAATGCTGAAATATTTTCGAGTTGGCTGTTTGGTTATTGCAGGTAGCAAATACCGTCTAACTGGTTTTGGGTGGGTCAACAATTCTCTGAATGTCGTAAACAACAAACAAAGGATAACATGCGGATTGTTGTTTATTCCGACTGTCGTGTTGTGTCTGTCACGCATCTTTCTTTGTCCTTCGTCAGTTCAGTTCAGTTTTGTTTCAGCACTAGGACCGTACTTCCTGTGGTGATACTTGTAATCATTCATTTGTCTAGTTATCATTGTTTATTCTGCGTGATATCGAAATCAAGTTTGCTGAAATTAATCGAAAGGTAAGTGAACATTATTTTATTTAGTATTAACCTGCTATATTAATTTCGTATCAAATGTAATCAGAAATTAGGTACAACTAAATATTTGTATTGCAAAATGTTGCTGTTAGTTAATAGTTTTATTCGATGCAATCCTACTTGATTTTAATTTATCCAACGTAGTTTGTGATAAATATGAGTTTAAAATTTAAGTTATCATGTAGTGTAGGGATTATGTAGTGTCATCTACATAATTTCCTATGCCTTAGAGATTGTATGCTATCAAGCTATTAGAGAGTTATAATCCACCCTCGCTTTGCTTACAACGGTTTGTTTCAAAACCAATTACAATCTGTATGTGCTTCAGACGGTGTTACCTAGTTGGTCACGAACACTTCGTGCTTTCTGCTTCAGAGCGATTTAGGCTCGTCAAGCTAGCTGCCAACGCCAGAACACAGCTTCTACTTACTTGCCCCATTGTCACCCCCAGGCAAGACCTCGTGCCGCGTCCCTGCCTCAGCCACGTCCCTATAGATTCTAACCAATCGAATTGGAAAGACCCCGCACCCTCAACCTCGACCTCGATCAGTCCGGCTCCACTCACCAATCCAGAGTTAAAACTCCAGTTTGGACGCCTCAACAGCACCAGACGAAGGATATATGTGACGGTAAACCCAGGCGCCCTTACCCACGTCCTTAATGCCGAATACCAGGTTGCACTATCTACTCTTGGAGGACTTTTAGTTCCTGATATAACTCAGGCCCAGTACCTTCAGATGTCCCGTACCCTCATCCTCAAGAGGCTCCAAGATGTCCACGAGTACCAGGTCGGTACCCCCACCAACCCCGTGATACGTCTATCACGCGGAATGGAAGTACCCCAATGCACAGCTGATTTGCTATATGCACTCGGTCCCTACTTCTGTGACACAAATGGTAAGCAATACCATTTGACCTTTCCACCTGCGCCCGCTGCGAACCCCCCCACATGGTACACACTCGACGCCGTCATACTGGCAAACTATTGTGTCTTCGTTGACATGGTTAAAACCAGATATGAAGTCGCGCCCTTCCCCAAGATGAGTGATATGAACGGGCACCCGCTCATGTTCACTGTAGGTGCCGAAGCAAACGGTCTCAAACAGATCCGTGCTTCACTGAATTTGTCACAACCAAGCGATGCATTCCTTCGCTTCGTGCATGAAGAATTCTTTCAAGATGTTGTTCCTGCATTCAACGATTGTGACTTGATTATGACCAAACAGCTATTTGTAGCTGATGTCGTTAATAGATACATTTGACGCCATTGTATTTCTCTACGAAATTACAAATAAAGTTGATTGATTGAATTTATGAAAATGATTATTGTTGCAAGCATACATCTTTGATTTTAAGTTTATAATGAAGTTGAAGTTATCATAATTAATTAATTGTTATGGCATTTTGTTTCAAACAAAAATACGTCTGTACTATTATGCACTCCATAATAGCATGTAGCAGTTTAATATCGTTAAAAATCAATTAGATTGTTCTTATACAATTTTGTTATACGAAATCATCACATGAAGAATTGGTATTTATGCGCTTTCTAGACCCCTCTCCAATCTTTTTATTACCAGTTGGTAGAATAAGGTCTATATTTACGAGAAAACACTTTTTATTCTGTAGAAATAACGTTTTATACGGAAAAAAACTAAATTCTAAATGTTTGGAAATGTTATTTTTCAATTTTATCTCCGCTATTTTTTGTAATTTTGTCATAATTTTAAAAATATATGATGTAGTTTTTTGTGCTGAACACGAATTTGAAAACTATTTTAGTCTATGACAATTATTTCTCGAGATATCACGAAAATACTACGTTCGCAGCAAATGACCTGTAGTGCCCATAAGCAAAATGTTAATAGGAGCTACGACTAGCCACCCAAAACAAATTCACAAGTATTCTTGCCAGAGTGACGGCCAGCAGGCTATAGGGTGCTAGCCTGCTATAGCCAGCAAGCCGTCACGGATGCTAGGCAACCAAATTTAATCAAATTATAAATTTTTTGTTGAGTAGACCAACACTTGTTGTTTGTTGAGTATAAAAACCAACTTAGGATAAGTTAGCTTTTTTTGGTTAGGTTAATAAAAAGTGTATTTTTAGTGCCTAAAAATTAATTTTATTGAAAAACAGTTATATATTCTTGTTCAACAATAAAAGGAGGCAACATTTTTGAATTTTTTTGAACAATTCAAATTTTTACAAAAGTTTGTATTTTCACTGTTACAAAAAACTGTTTGTTTTTCTATTTTCCCATAAAAAAACCAGTTTCCGTGTCTATAATCAACCTCCTCAAGATTTATAAACTCATGTTTAACACTTTTTCAACAAAAAAAATCCCATTTTCAGAGGTGTCCAGAAAGTGCATAGTTACTGAAGAATTATTAAGGTTATACAGCAGCTGAGAAGTTAAAAATTTACCATGATGTAATTTGACTTAAGGATTGTTTTTAGTTAATGTATTTTTATTATTTTTTGCCTTGTCTCTTTGATTGGCTTTCTAGGCCATTCTTTTTGATTTAATTTCTGTATATCCATGAAAAACTGCTACTACAACAGTAACTTTTTAATTGTATTCTTTTTATTTGATGTAGCCTACAAAGAATTAGGGAGCTTATTAGTTTTGTGTAATACCATACAATTTTGTATTCATAATAAATTAGTTTTTCATACTATCCTTATCAACCTATAGTAAAGTTCTTTAAATGTATAGGCTATAGTTACAATATGATTCTGGGATAACTTCCTTCTGTTAATAAAACTGTCTTATAATTGATTTCTTTGACATGTCTCTTTGAATTATATTAATATATTATAATATAATTTTAATAAATATACTATAATGTTATAATATATTAAAGTGTCTTATATTATATTATAATAATAATATAATTCAAAGAGACATGGCAAAGAAATTATACATTAATAATTAAGTTAATTGGTAAAAAATCAATTTTTTGGGGTAGATACTTATTTTATTTTTTGTTTTTTCAGATTAGAAGATGTCTTATAAAAAAGCATGTTGGTGTATATATATATATAAAAGTTGGCTACAAGAACTCCAGTTCAACCAGTGGCTTGACGAAGTTCCTGATAATCCCTATTCAGCTCGCTGCAAACTATGTTTTAAGACATTTAGTTTGAGTAATATGGGGCGTCGTGCTGTGAGTAGTCACATGAACAGTTCAAAACATATACAGTTACAAAAATCTTCCCAGAACACTCTAATAATCACGCTGTTAACTAAACCTGAAAATCCAACTTCTTAAGTTCAAGTAATGCCCTGCAGTGATGATAAAACCTCTTCTATTATTTCAAATGTTTCTGAAACGCCACAACAATCCCAAAGTCATCCAAATGTTCAATGTTCCAAACAATCTTCCAGTTTAGACAGATACAAACTGAAAGACACCATCACCCAAGCAGAAATTTTATGGTGCATTAATATAGTCATGCAACAGAATTCTCTCAAAAGTGCTGAAAGTAGTGTGTCACTTTTTCAAAAAATGTTTCCTGACAGGTTCAATTGCAAAGGAAATGAAACTTTACAAGACAAAAATTTCATACAGCATTGGATTTAGTTTAGCCAATTATTTTATTGAGCAGTTATTGAAATTATTAAATGCCTGGTACCAATTATGTCATAGGATTCAATGAAAGCTTTAATAAAATAGCAGAGAAGACACAAATGGATCTAAGTATAAGATACTAGGACATGAGCACAAAATCTGTCAAAGCTAGTTACTTGACGTCAGTATTTCTTAATCAGGCCAAAGCAACAGATCTGTTAAAAGGTTTCAAGAAGGGCATCAAGGATCTCCATCCTTTAAAAATTCTACAGATTTCTATGGATGGGCCCAATGTTAACTAAGCTTTTTATAGGTTACTGAAGGAGGGACTAAGATCTGGTGTCGAAGCAGATGTTCCCCAATTTATTGATGCATAACATGCAATGCATGTTATGCATGGTGCATTTAAAACAGGAATTTCAAAAACAGAGTGGAATGTTGTGCCATTTTTGAGGGCACTGTACAACTTATTTAAGATGGTTCCATCTAGAAGAGGGCAGTTCACTCTCGTAACTGGCTCAAAATTGTTTCCTCTGCCATTTTGCACAGTTCAATGGGTAGAAAACTCCAAAGTGGCAAAGAGAGGCCAAGAAATGTTACCATATCTTGAGAAGTATGTTGCTTCTGTGAATGGAACTGACAAAGAACCTTCTTACGACAGTTACAAAGTTGTCAAAGCTTCTTTGAAAGATAAGCTCATCCTCGCAAAATTAGCATTTTTCCAGTTTTTTGCTGAAGAACTTGAACCATTCTTAACAGAATACCAAACTGATGTACCAATGGTTCCTTTTTTACATGATGATCTCCTCAGTTTGATGAAAAGTGTAATGGGCAGATTTGTTAAAAAAGAAGAAATGTCAAAGGAAACTTTCTATGTAACAAATGTGTATGAAAAAGAAGACAAATTGTATAAAAATTTGCTCAAAGTCAAAGAAATTGACATTGGTTATCACACAAGGTCTGCCATAAGAAAATGTCACAGTAAATGACCAGGATATTCAGGATACGAGGATACGAAAAACGCTTGTAAAAACATTATTGCAGCAACTTAGACTTGATAAAATCAAATGTTGTTTCACCAGCCATTGTACACCAGTCTTGCTGGTGCTGCCGAGTAGTATATATATTGTATGGTTTGTTGTCAGCTACCATTTGTTAATTTTAAAGCTGTGATATTTAGTGTCAATTCCCATTTATACTTCCAGTAATTCCATCTGCCAACACCAGTTTGGAACCCGGAACGAGAATCTTCCTGCAACTTCACCACATGCCGAGTAGTGAAGTTGCGGCATGTGTTTCCCAGTGTTATTTAATGTAAATATTTTTTGTTATTGTTGTGAATATAAATATTATTAGTGAAAATATTGTTTTAGTGATGTTAATATTGTGTTTGTGAACTGAAAGTTTATAAAAATAGCACTATTTAGTTACTGCAAGTAATATGTTTCTTGGTGTATTGGTCGAAGTTAGTGAACTATATTATTGTTTATATTGACATTTTCTTATCATTAACAATAAAATGGCAAGTTTCAAAGATAAGTCATGCTATCTCACAGTTATTGTTCAATACTAACAATGAAACTGATACTATAGATTCATTTGATGAGTAAAATAGTTTAGATTTAGCAGGCCCTAGTAGGCCTACAAACAATACAGGCCAAAGTACTTTTGCAAGTTGTTCATAATTTTGACTCTGAACCGGACTTAGATGTTGATGAAAATGGTTTACACCCAGAAGAAAGTGTTACTGACTTTTCTTCGGATTCAGATGACAATGATCTAAAACAATGATCAGTTTCCAATGACAGTGATTTAAAAACAAGTAACAGGCAGGAGGCGAGCCTATGCAAGTAGGCCTAAATGCTAATATCTCTGATATAATTCAATCGCCAACACCTGGAACATTTAAAAAATCTCAAGGCATCACACCAATAATAAATTTCACTCTAAGTTAGATTACATTTGTGGAATAGGGTCTATCCACCCGAAACAAATGTAACTGATGTGACAACTAAATTTCAAGTTCGAAATCCTGGACCAAAAAACATGTCCCCCCCCCCCGCGTGACAGTGCACCATAAAATACTTTTATTTATATTTTACACAGGCAATATGGTGGCTTTTAGTGAATGAAACAAATGCATTTGCCGAAAGAAAAATCGACAAGGAGCTCAATGTAAAAGATGGTCTCGATTGAGGGATTGGAATGCAGTCACGTTGAAAGAAATGAAAAAATATACTGCCATTGTGATAAATATGGGTTTGATCGGTAAAAAAAAACTTAGAAGATTATTGGGATGCGTCCGCACAGAAAGTTTCATATTTTCCTGAAACTACAGGGTTTGTCTGGAAAGTAATACGACTCATTTTCTTCCGCCACGACTGTACTTCGGAGCGTGCGCGCACCGACTAGATTCGGTAGAGGGCGTTCCTAGCTAAAGAACGAGTAGCTGGTCAGTTGTCTCCGAGCACTTGGAGTCAAGACAGGCATTTCTGTGTTTTTGTGAGTGGTGCAAGCCGAAAATGCAGTTCGTTAGAGCAGAGGTACGTGATTAAATTCTGTGTGAAACTCGATAAATCTGCGACAGAGACGTTTGATATGATGAAGCAGGCTTACCCAGATGTTGTTTTGGCAAGAAGTGGTGTGTTTCGGTGGCACAAGGCCTTTTTGGAGGGCCGGGAAGAGGTCGCTGATGAAGACCGTGCTGGAAGACCTTCGACTTCGACAAACACCGACAATATGACTCGTGTGCGCAAAGTTTTGAACTCAGACCGTCGACTAAGTATTCATTTAATTTCCCAGATGTTAAATTTACCAAAATCTGTGGTTTATGACATTGTGACACAGAATTGGAACATGCGCAAGTGCTCACTGACGACCAGAAATTGTGGCGAGTGGAAGTGTGCCAAGAAAATTTGAACATGTGTGAAAGTGACCCCCAATTTTTGAATTACCTAAACACAGGTGACGAGTCCTGGATCTTTGAGTATGATCCCGAGACAAAGAGGCAATCTTCCGAGTGGCACAAGACGGCGTCTCCTCACCCAAAAAAGGGAAGAATGAGCAAATCCAAAGTGAAAACGATGCTCATTGTCTTTTTTTGACATGAAAGGCATCGTCCACCATGAATTTGTTCCTCCTGGACAAACCGCCAATGCCAAGTTTTACGTGGAAGTGCTCAAGAGACTTAAACGAAGGGTCCATCAGGTCTGACAAGACATCGCAGCCGACCGGAAGTTGCACCACGACAACGCCCCGGCTCACACCGCCTTTCTTGTGAATAGCTACCTGACCAAGGCCGGCATCCCAGCGCTTCCGCGGCCAACCTACAGCCCAGATGTGGCCCCCCCGGACTTTTTTTTTTGTTTCCTCACCTGAAAAGGCCGATGAAAGGCAAGCATTTTGAGACGACAGAGGGGATCCAAGCAGCATGCACCGCGGCTCTCAAGGCTATTCCGGAGAATGCCTTCCGTGACGCCTTCAATGCTTGGAAATCGCGCTGGCAGCGGTGCATCGACGCAGAAGGAGTCTATTTTTAAAAGTTTTTAAAGAATTGTAACTATTGTTTTTATTGCTAGTTTAATTGTCATCATTTAATACAGTCCACTATTTTCAAACGAATAAACAGTATTTGTGATCAAAATACAAGTATTTTTCATCTCGTTTTCGTTTTTAATACCAATAGTTCATTCCAATTTCTAATACACCATGCATCAGCACCAAAAAGCCATGTTAACACGTCATACAATGTGGTATCTACACCCCAAACATTGTAACGTTCATGTGACGAATAAATAATTGTTTGATAGATCAATGTTAGATATTAATTACATTACATTAATAGAGCACTTGTGTTAATATGTTAAGCTTTATCGATCCAATGGCCCTTATTTCTCATCTGGACTCACCGACTTGAATGTGAAACGTTTAAAAATAATGATATACACATCTAAGTCAAAAGTAATAGTAATAATACAATGTTACTTCGATGTGCCAAGTGGGTTGTTGTGCCGTGTGTGTTGTTGTGCCATCACACTTTTAAACTGATCACTGCAAACTAATAAATAAATAAATGAAATAAATAAAACAAACCTCCAAAATTAACTCATTTGTTATTGATGTCAATTGTTTAGATGAGCAGTCAATAAACTCTTGCTTACATATACAATATCTTGGACAAGCAGTGTTTCCTAAGTGTAGGAGCATTAGTGAAAAGCTCACTAGTCCCCATTTCATTCTAATAATGTTTACATGACGTCAGTCATAAACCTGGAACAAACAAGTTGAAGAAAAAACATTAATTGAATTTTGATTTGTTTCAGTGAAAGAAACAAATGGGAATGTTACGATACAAAAGTGAATGTTACGATATTATTACACATAAGTTTCTTTTACAATAAAATACTTGCATCTTATTCCCAACATTTAATTTATTATACAAATTAATAAATGGTGTACCTACAAAATTAAATGAGGTTCGAGTTAACTTCAAAAAAAATTTGGAACACTACAAAATTACAATATAAAATTATTTTATTTATTTTTTCTTAAAGTAGTAGGTGGGTTAAAAAGAGTATGTAAAATTCTTATGATACAAAACTTAACTATTGATATAACAAATAAAAATAAATTGTCCAAAAATTCTAATAATTAACGACTCCAAGACTGTTGCATGCTTAATGCTATCCCTTACATAGGAGAGGTAAAAACTAACAGTAAAGAACCAGTTTCTACATACTATGTAAGAAAACTATCTGAACCAGTCCATGAAACAAATTGGAATATCACAACTGACAACTAGTTTACGTCAGTACTATTATTCAGCATGTCGTCAATAGATTACCATTTCACAATGGTTGAAACCAAACGAGGACACAAGTCTGAGAGCCCTGCCATATTCTTAGCTCTAAAACCTGCAGGCCAAACTCTATTTGCTTTTGATTGTAACAAGACACAAGTTTAATTTTGTCTAAAAGAAAAACATAATTTTGCTTTTAACTACACTGCCATAGTCAACAAAGAAATCACCCAACCCAAATTGTCCTTTTTTACTTTTGTTAGCTGAAGTTATGGAGAAAAGGAATTGAATGATTTCAAAGAACACTTGAACTGTATACAAAAAACTATAGAGAAAGAAAAAGCAAATAAATAGCATTTATAGATGTAACTGTGAACAGGGAAGGGAACACTATAAATAAAAAAAATTATAGAAAAAAGACACACACAGGCAAAAACTTATATTTAAGTCCAACCACAGTCAATCTGTAAAAGAAGGAATAGCCTACTCTCTCTTTGACAGGTCAAAAACTGTAAAGATGAACTACACCTAAATGATAAAATTAAAAACATAACACATGATCTATTGAACGATTATTACACTTCAAAGATGATCAATTAAGACACGTACACACACCATAGTACAAAAACAAAATATCTGAGAAAATAAGGCGGATTGCTCAAAAGTACAAAACTTTCAAAACACATTTAAGTCAACATTCCTGCAAATAAAACCCTACAATGAAAACCAAACCTCCAAAAATTGTAACTACATTATAAAAAGTGAATGTGATAAGGAAACAGAAGAAACAAACCTGCCCACTTTCTGTATTCATAAATTAACACAAAAATTACACAAACAATTTGGGACACAGCATTCTAAAGTAGCTAATCATGCACAGATAATGAACACAAGTTTTTATGGAATGAGACAAAAACATAGGCGTGCTCACAAGGGGTGCCACTAGCAGCACTTTGGTCTGCGCCTGTCGGTTTCGGGCAAATTCAGACAAGGTCGGCTCTCATTGGGCGACACGAGTTGCTCCTCTTACAGAGTCTAGTCTAATCACTTGTGATTGAGTTGAGTGAAGTGGGTGTGTCTTGTTACCCTCGTCCCTTATTCTCGATCTGTTTTCGATATTGTTAGAGTACTACCGTAACCAGTACTTATTTAATATTTTTAACTTTTTGTTAATTAGATCAAATAAGTCATGCCACCAAAAGTTTCAGAGGCTCAAAACAGGAAGAGAACAGCAGAGAAAAAAAAACAAATGTTCTTCCTTCTCTTGACCCCAAACCTGAATAGTAAGTTTAAATATTTTTTACCGAACATATTTTAAAATACCGGTAAACTATCTAAAAAAGTTATACAATATCCAAGTTAGAACCGTTATTATATCGGTTGTGCTATACGTAATTAAATTATATTCATATATTCAAATAGAAGAAAGCAGACCACGAGGAGCAACAGACAAAGAAAAAACTAAAGATAAGTTTTAGTTTGTAAAATTGGTTTAATTATGTTTCTGAAGAGTCAGTAGAAAGTAAATAGATTCATTTTTGTAATATGAAATTCATATATAAATTAAAAGAATGTAATAAATTACCTTTTTCAATCTATAGTCTTATTTATTGTAATTTACAGCCTCACCAATTTACCCATAAAAAACGACCCTGAGGTATTATAAAATAAATTTTAATTTGAGTAATAACTTACCAAATTAACAAAAACTTAATCTAATGTAACTCATCAAGTAACAGGTAGGTTACAGTTTGGCACCAACCACGTGGGGCTGTAAAGTGTTTTCAAATATGTTAAAAATATTTTAAAGACAATTTTGTTTGAAACTTTTGAATTTTATTTTATTGAATTATTTTATTGAATTTTTGAAATTGAAAACTTTGAATGTTTGAACCTATTGAATTTTAGTAAGCTAATCATGTCTAAAATAAATAATGATCAAATCACTGAAAATGATTCAGATACTTTACTAAGTAAGTATAATTAAAGAAAAAGAACTAAGGTAGGTGACCCAAATAAGGCCATGGCCCTAATAAGGCCAACATCTGTTATTTCTAAAAGTACTAACACTGGACAGATGAGCGCAGCACCAGTCAATGGGCTGTATTTGAGGATAAAGTTGTAGTAGTTTCAAGTTTCTAAGCCAAATGCCCCACCGTCAGTCACACTTGCATCAGATCAAGATTGAAGGTTATAACTTCAGGTAAGTTTTAATTTTCGAACTAACGTAAATTTGTCCATCAAAACTGCTAAGTCGTATACATTTTCGAGTTTAGCTTTAACTGTATTATGAGATCATTGCATGAGTCTTTGAAACACATGAAGTATGTAGTGGTTATTGTAACAGATTCAATTGGTAAACAAGGGTGCCCTAATAAGGCCAGTGCCTGGCCTTATTAGGGAAATGGCTTAATACAGATTTTATTCTTATAATTGACCTCTAAACGTTGTTATTATGTAGAACTATCTCACTATTTATAAATGACAGCTTATTACTATGTTGAATTGCACTGAACTAACGATCTTTGTTCGTATGTTTTAGACAAGATGGAGCCGAATGAAGTTAAGAAAAAGCGAGCTGAATGGACTGAAGAGCAAATGGAGCAGGCCTTGAGTGCTGTTGGCAACGGAATGTCTGTCAACCAGGCTTCAAAGGAATTCCGGATACCTAGAAGGACCTTATGAAACCATTTGAAAACAGGTATACCAACTAGAAAATTAGGTAGAAATACGATTTTATCATCTGATCAAGAAACTGAACTTTGCTCAAGAATCTTTCGTCTTGCTGACGTTGGAATGTCTATTACTAGCAAGATAATTGGAAGAAGTGTATTTTCTTTCTGTGAGGAAAACAATATTCCACATACTTTTAACCCAATGAAACAAAAAGCTGGCCGTAAGTGGTTGAGACTATTTTTGGGTCGCCACCCTGATGTGGCTAGGCGTAAAACACAAAATTTGAATCCAGCCAGGGCATGTAAACTTAACAAAGTGATTGTCACTGATTACTTTGACAAATTGAAGGTAGTCATGGAGGAATTGGATGTTGCCGGAAAGCCTCAGAATATTTACAACATCGATGAAAAGCGCTGCCGTTTGACACTGCACCACCAACAGGAAGTTTTTGCCAAAAAAGGGACAAAGAGAGTGCATATAGTAGCACCTGAGCACGCTGAAAACGTGACAATCGTGTCGTGTGCCAATGCTAGTGATCAGTACATACCACCAATGATATTATTTAAGGGTCAGAGGCTCAAACCAGAATGGGAAGAAAATCTTCCTCCTGGAACTAAGGTAGTTATGACACCCAAAGGAAGTATGACACACGATGTTTTTGTGAAGTGGATCGAACATTTTCAACAGTTTTGAGTTGGAGGTAAAAATACTTTGTTGATTTTTGATGGTGTTAAGTCTCATTTAGATGCAAACATCGTTAAAGCTGCTGAAAAGTACGACATTACTCTGTTTTGTCTACCAAGCAATACAACCCATGAGCTACAGCCTATGGATAAGTCTGTTTTCAAATCTTTCGAATCGTTTTAGGATGATGAGGTTCTTCAATTTTGGATGAATAATCCTGAACGCTCAATAAGACGCACAGTCTTTGGTCGAATATTTTCTGAAGTTTGGGCTAAGGCCATGACACCAGGAAATATTATCTCCGGATTCAAAGCTACGGGAATATACCCTTTCAATCCATCAGTGATTCCAGAGAGCGCTTATGCACCTTCATGCTTAACCGACCTTGCAAATCCCAATGATGAAAATGAAAATGAGCAAGGCTCAAACACTTCCACAAATCAGAAGAAAAGTGCAGAAAGTGAACAAAGTACTTCTGCAGAACCGATGAATCAATCTTCAGCTAATAGGATCAAAACTTTACTTCCTAAACTTTCTTCCAAATACCAAGATGTTAGCTCTGAAAGTGATGATTCTTCAAATTACTCGATTCATGACACATCAGACAATGAAGATGTGGGACCTGTACCAACTGTTACCTTTAAAGACACCACATCTAAGCTGAACACGTCCTTCACAGAAATGTTGTCCACTCCCAAGATTAAAACTAAAAGGATTCAAAGAAAAAAATCCATTAATTCACGAGCCCAAAAGCTAGTGGTTAACTTGTTTGATGCTCCTTCCGATAAAGGCGAAGCTGCACCGAAAACTATTAAAAAGAAAAACGAACAGCCCAAACGCCTCCAAATGAAAATGATAAAAGAATCTTCAAGGAGTGAAATTTTTTATTCGTCACTACCGTCTACAAGTGGTACAATTAAGAAGCCATCAACAAAGTCTTCACAGCGAGGCCTGTCCCATAAGGAATCATGGTACTGCTTCGTTTGTGACGAGGACCAGATCAGAGATATGAGGATGTGTTTAGCCTGTGGACGGTATGTGCACGAAGAATGCGTAGGACTTACACAATCCGACAAAGACGCATTTATCTGCCCAAAATGTACTTTTTGAAAAATATTCACTTTGTAAATAAGTAATTTAAAATTATATTGTTTCATTTTCCAACATATGTAAAATAAATTTGACCTTCATTTGCAGTCAGTTGTATTTATTTTTAACCTAAATGAACTCAAAATGGTTATTTTTTATTGGCCTTATTTAGAACACGTGGCCCTAATAAGGCCAATTTGCAAAAAAAAGTAAAATTAAAACCAATTAATATTTACTACAATATATCAGTAAAAAACGAACGAAAGTTGGTTCGTTGTCGGTAAGTTAACTGACATTTAAAGCTATTTCTTTATTTTCTAATTCAAATGCCTCCTTTTAAAAACAAATTAAAACGTTAACGTGGCCTTATTTGGGTCACCTACCTTAGATCAAAATAATAAACATAATATGGATAGGCCAAGTTCAAACATGGTAAATACATTATCAAATATAATGGAGTTGTTATCAAACATGAATACTAACTTTAATACTAAACTTGATAAGATTAATGTTACGCTAGATGAAACAGATGTTAAACTTAAAGAAATGAATGATAACAAATGCCAAATGAAAACAAAGACAAAAGCTGAAACTAATATGAGATTTAATGAACTCATAAAAGACATCAATGATAGGACAAGTCAGCTTGAAAATAACTTTGTCAAACAAATAGAAAAAGTAAAAATAGATTTTAATAAAGAAATTGAAATAAAGGAAAATAGTATTATGAATGAAGTAAACAATAAAGATAGGGAACAAACTGTTAAAATAAATGATGTTGAGGATAAACTTAGTAACGTAAACAGAACACTGTTAGACAAATACATAGAACTAAATGTAAAACTAACTGAAGTAGTGAATGAATTAGATAATCAAATGTGTAGAGTCAATGATAGAATAGAAGAACGAGTAGAACACTTATACACAGTAATAGATGAAAAAATAGAAAAAGCTTTAACACTTTGTAACACTGACTTTGAGTGTAAAATTAATGACTTGTTGTGAATTAATTAAAAAGTGTCATGTTGATGAAAAACTAAAAATAATTGGTAACAGACTAGATACAATGCAAATAAACAGAGAAACACCGGTAGTAAGAACGTACAGTGATGAACAAAATACAAGCAATCCAAGCACAGTCGATAGGTCACCAAATAAAGTTGTCAATGACAGAAATAAAATAACACCAAACACTACAACCAACAAAACAATACCTGGTACAGGTGCGGAATTATACTTAGTTGATTTTTACCCAGACTCCAACAAATGCCACCCTATGACATTTATTAAATTTGCAAAGAAATTTGTAGACTTATCAGAAGATCAGTGGGGTTGTCAAATCTTGTTTATTATGAAACATTTAAAATGGGAATCAAGTGTATGGATCAGAAACAGGTTAGACAGATGGAATAATTTCTTTGAGTTTTAAATAGATTTCAGAAACAAATACTGGGGAATAGACAAACAAAAAGAGTTTGAAAATAAATTAATGGGGGGTGGACACTATGAATTAAACAAAGATGACATTGTTAATTATGTGATGGAGTATTATAATATCTCATGCTTTTTAGACCACAAACTAAATATGGATACTTTCTTTAGTTTCATTTCAAGACATCTCCCAATAGGTATCAGTGCATCAATAGCAACCGCTAATAATATACAAAATGGAGACGACCTAGAAAATTATTTAAAACAATTATATAATGTAAGAAAGACTCATTTTGAATCCAATGATAGGTCACCTAGAAGATAGTATGAATACAATAATAGACAAACAAATACTAAATCACATACTAATGATAAGACAATCAATAATAATAATCACAATACTGTAAGAGAAAATAAAGAAATTTCTGGACACAGGGAAAACAACTTTGATAGACGAGGACGTGGTCGAGGTAATTTCAAAGGAACATACAGAGGTTCTTATAGAGGACAAAATAACAGCTATCACAATAGTAGGGAAGAAGTGAGAAACGAATGAAAATTACAGCAGGACACAAACGCTATTAACAAACATAGGGCAATTAATCACTATTCATGTAATGTAGGACAGATAAGAGAAAAACCAATATTTTTGAATCATGAATTAGTCGGAGATAGCCAGTTAAGCAGATTTGCGCAACATATATTAAACAAAACACCAGTGTTTGTGTCAGGCAAAAGAAGAATAGGACTTTGTGTCAGTGGACAAAATATTCCTGAATTAAGAAATGAACTTAAACTAAATAAAGACAATCTTAATGACAAACTTATTATCATGATAGGAAATAATGATTTCTTGCAGGTAGTACCAGTAAAATATGTAATAAATGAATACAAAATCATGATAGAAGAACTATCTAGTTGGAATAAAAATTTAATTTTATTAACGTTACCGCCAATTCCAAAACTAGCAAGACATGACCCCTTTCATTTCTATAAATTAAACGTATTTAATGATTTCATAAACTCTCTAAATAATGACAATAACATTAGCAGGCCCGTAGCTAGGCCCTTGGAGGCCCCGGGGCAGAAAGTCCATTCGGGGCCCCCCTTTGTTATATATTTCGCACTTTTTTTAATTAATAGATATAAGCATACAGTAATTGGATCTTTAGGCTTAGAATTTATGTGCATTTTTTTTATTATTATCCTATTATTATTATTATTACCTTTTTTTCTTATTAAATCTATAATACTTAATTGTTTGCATAAACTATGTTTACAAATTTCTACGGTAAGTCATAAACTGGTAATGATTTTATATGCAAATTTGTATGACTCCTGGCCCTGGTGCCATTAGTTTGGTTTTTAGAACAATTATTTTTTCAGCTTACCATTGTGATTGGTATTCTATTTATAGTGCTGAAAGGAAAATTAAAAACATAATTATTTTTTCAAATTTTATTCACAATAGATAATAAATATATAAAGACATAAGTGCTGATGTCTTAAAACTTTTTAGTCTCTTCTTAGGCCTACATCCAAGCAATATAGTTTAGTAGATAAACATACAAGTAATATCATTAATTATGTAATACCTTTGAATACACAATAAATTGTATATTTATTTATGGTGTTTATGGTAATACTGGTAATACCATTGATTATATATGATCAATGGTGGTAATACCCACTCATTCTCAAGTTTAAAATTGCCCAACTAGTTTGATAGTGAGAATGCAACTGAACTTACTAAAAAGACTTTCTTCTTGACTTGACACTAGCAAAAACATCAATAATTCGGTCAAAATCTATTTTTCGGGCTCTGTCATTTTGAATAGACAAAAGAGCCAAATCAGTGAGACGTTGTTGGGACATGGAGCTTCGCAGGTAGTTTTTGATGAGTTTTAATTTTGAGAATGATCTCTCTGCTTTGGCTACTGTCACAGGGACTGTGAGGTACATAAAGCATGCTGTTAGTACATCCGGGTAGGTTGATGCTAGGGAACTGTTTTCAATGAGTAGGAGATTTGCAACTTCTTTTACTTCTTTGAAATCCTTTAATTTGGATTGAAAAGCATTCCTTACTGATAAAATCTGAGCTTTGAACAATGGCGTTACATCATCTGAAAATCTGCTTACAAAATTATCAGCTTCACAACGCAGTTCTTCATCTGAACATGAGGCCAGGAAAGAAGGGTGAACAATTTTATAGGCATCAATCACTTGCTTCATGCCTTTAAAACGGTTGTCAATTTGTGACACTATAGTATCAACCATTGGGAAGAATATTGTCACTCTGAAATTGCTTTTAGGATCTGTCAGTCTTTGGTCTTCACAAAGTTCATCAAAGTGCTTTTTTACCTTTCTTGCACGTTGGCTAATAAATTCATGGGTAATCGTAATCCCCCATTTTGAACATACTTCTTCTGCTTCACTACAGACTTCTTCAAAGGACCAACGAAGTTCGGTTACTTTCAATAAAGCATTGCCTAGGAGATCGTACGCTGTCATTAAATCAATAGATTCCGTTTGCAAGGATTTTGAGGCAATGTTTATTTCCCCTAATACTTTGCACTGGACAGTCAAGACCAAAACAAAACTAAAAGATTCTAACCTTTTTTTGAGCCCCTCAGCTTCATTCCTTTCCTTTGGCTTTTTGCTTGTCAAAATTATTTTATTTAAGGCTTTCATTACATCACCGAACCTTTCCTTTAAAGCGTACACAGCTTCATATCTCCCTGCCCAACGTGTAGGGTTTAAAGTCTTTAATGTTACCTTGTCTTTAGGACCAGGAGCCTTCGGATTCTCTGTACAACCAGAAACGACTTTTAGTTCTTGCCACCGAACAATGCTGTGGCCAAAAAAACTGTAAATATTTTGCACCGTCTCAAAAAATTGTGCTATTTCTCGATTGCATTCAACGGCATCTTTAAGAACCAGATTCAAATTATGGCTGGCACAGTGAATGAAATAGGCATGGGGTGCAAGTTCTTGGATTCTCTTTTGTACTCCATTATACACACCACTCATGACCGATGCACCATCGTATCCTTGTCCTCTGCATTTTGTTATGTCAAGGCCTTTTTCTGAAATTGATTTTATGATGACGTCTTCTAGCCCCGAAGCGGTTTGGTCAGTAACTGCTGTGAAAGATGTAAACGTTTCACAAATTCTCAACTCACAAGGTTTTCCGAGTTGGTCATGGTCAATCTTTACATAGCGAAAAACTTCGCTTAGCTGATCTACTTTACTTACATCTTGTGTTGTGTCGTAAATTATGGAGAAAAAAGGCGCACTCAAAAGCTCTTCTTTAATTCCACTAAGCACTTCACTAGCCATCAGAGAAATAATTTCATTCTGAATTGTTGGACTGAGATAATTAACAGTACCACTAGGCCTTGTAATTAGATCTTCTAGGATAGTGTCATATTTTGACAGCAATTCAATCAATGATAGAAAATTACCTTTATTTCTATCAGTGATATGCCAACTGTCTCCACGAAAAGGAAGGTTGCATGTTGCCAACATAAGGGAGACATCTAAGACCCTCTTCAAAACTTTCCTCCAAAAATTCCGCTCCTCCTTCAAACCTTTTTCTAGTGCATCGTCTATTGAGCCATGACGTCGCCATTGCTCATAAACCAAGCAGGAATCAGCATGGTGCTGTGAATTCTCATGTGTCTTTATGCGATCAGACAAATGTTTCCAGTCCCTTAATCCTGAATCCCATCCTCCTACAGGTCCTTTCTGGGGAAACAACCAGCAAGGTTGGCAATAAACACAATCCAATTTGGACGAATAGCACAACCAAGTTCTTTTCAGTTTGAGCCCAGACTTTGACTTCAGGGTAAAATAATTGTCTGAAAAGGACCTACCTTGTTTTCCATCATATGGAAATGGGCCAACTGGTTGATAGGGTCCTAATTCAATAATTCGTTTTTTCACCTCTGGATCGATGATCTGGTCTGGAAAATGGGGTTCTCCGGTGTTTAAACAAGTTTCATTAATTTTATTCGTCCGGCTACATTCCACCTGTAAGTAGATTGCAATGCATTAGTATTTTTTTCTTACAAACATGATCATAACAATAGGGACTTACTGTAATTCCATGTTTACATGGAAGTAATACTGTTTACTTCCATGTAACCATGGAATATTTTATCGTAAATATTCCATGTTTAGGGCGATAAAACAGCATATGTTGTTATGTTGAAAAATATAATATAAGTATTCTGTACTTGGCATGTCTACTTACTTGATCATTTACGCCGATCAGTTCACTGCTTGACGTAGGACTTGTTGGAGGTTTGGCACAATTTTCTTGTTGATGCCCTAGCCCTAGGCATGTTACTTCTTCATCAATACTTTCTTCAGCGTTATCTTGAGCTGTAACTTCCTTTTCAATCTCATTTCCTGGGACTGAGGCTGCAATAAAAAATAGCAAGTCAAAATATCATTTAGTTACATATAACATATAATTTAAAGCCAATTTTAATAACATTGTAAAGATATAACAAAACCTCTTTCACCTGCATTGGAAAAACATACTATTAGGACTAAATCTGCCGAGCCCAATTTTAGTACATAGCCTAGCTCAGCCTAGCTGATGCTGATGTACCTATACAGTAGAGTAGATACATGGCCTCATAAATAATGAATGTGCAAGCGAGTGTGGTGCATTTTTTACATCATATTATCACAGAAAGATATAAAATTACTATGATAGATATTCATGCTGTGCTGCTGTGCATGTATAAACAAATAAAATACCTACACAGAAAGAAGTAGAAACCAAAGGAATCATAAAAGTCACATAAAAAATTAAATTACCACTACACAATAGTAGGTAATATGTAGCCTATATATGACTAGTGATAAATTCACAAACAAACATTGCTTATTAGATTAGAATAGATTGCAGTCTGAGTCAGACACAGTGGTCTAAACTCAATCAAACACTCAAACTCTAGTTAAATTTTAACACAGTTAATTTTAACATAGTTAAATTTTAAGATATTAATTATATAGTTATTGGCCAAGCTAATTAATTAGGCCTAAATACCGTATCTAAATTCAAACCACTCACCAATTATTGGTCTAGTTTCAGTACTAGATGTAGATGTGACATTAGTACTTTTAGTTGTAGTAGTACTAGTAGTAGGACTTAACCAAGCAGATAGGGTGGAAGAACACTTTGAAGCATCCTCTTCTCTTTTCTTCTTGTCTTGCCTTTTCTTTGCCCCACTTTGATAGCTTCTTTTCATTTTAACAAATACAAGAATAAGAATACAAATTGTATAACACCGTAACAAACGAGTAACGGACGCGAACGCCAAAACGTCAGTTTTTGGTGTTAGTTTACCATCAACATAACATAACCTTATCCGGGCTGTCTGTCACTAGTCGTAGTCACTCTCACTGTCGTCTGTCAGCTGTGGCAGAGGCAGTCGGCAGACGGAGCCGTCTACGTCACGTCGACGTCAGGACGAGTTTATTACTGTTGGGGATGGGGGAGTAAGGTGAACTAAAAGTGCAAACTGCACTTCTTTAATTGCGTGACAACTGACAGGCTGATTGATAGTCTGTCTATTTTTGTTACGAAATCTCTGTGAGAACAATATCTGTCCATTATTTTATATTGAAAAGCTATTTAAATATTTTTTTATAAAGACATTTTGATGATTCGATGAAATATCCCTACAGTAATCAATAAATTTCACATAAACTTTAATTTCATTTTCAATTTTTCCACCTTCATTTGGGGGCCCCCCCTGGCCGGGGGCCCCGGGGCAATGCCCCGGTTGCCCCAGCCTAGCTACGGCCCTGAACATTAGAGTGATAAATATAGCCAATGCATTTATGGACCCAGAATATAAAAACAGATGTAATATAGATTTGTTTGAAAAAGAAATTTTCTCAAGAGGCATTAAAAAACCTGATTTCATTCATGTCAATAAGAAAGGATTTTCTATAATTCAGCAAATAATAAATGATTTTATTAAACCAATGCAGTCAGACAAAGGAAATAAAGTTAAGGTTAACAATAATGAAATATTTTTACATGAAGACTTAAATAATGAACTAACTAATGAAGATAACTTTCATGAAATGCCAATTAAAGGTTTAACTCACTTTTTACCAGAAATAAATGTAAAAATAGGACGTAAAGAGTATAGATGCATAGTAGATTCAGGTTCGGAGGCTACCATTATCAGTCAAGACATATATGAGGATATAAAGAATAATGTAGATTATAAAATACCACAACTACCAGTAAGTAACTTACAGATTATAGGAGTCACTGGTGTGAGATCAAAGAAAATAAATTATCAAGCACAGATAGATTTTGAAATAAATAATCAAATAATTCCAATGACATGCTTAGTAGTAAAGGAAATCCAGGTAGGAATTGAATTAGGATGTGACTGTTTTATAGAAAAACTAGCCAAAATAGACTTTGAAAAGAAATGCTTAGAGGTTAAAGTAGATAACAAAAAGTTAATAATACCATTTGTCCCTAGAAATAAATTAAATATGGTAAATGGATTAAGGGTAATACAGGTAGGGCACATTACATGTCATGAAAATGAACAAGAATTGAATAACATAACTAATGAATTAATGAATATGCTAGATGACAATCAACATGTAAAGCCACACAACCTAACACCAACTAAGGACTTACATAAGGGTTTAGAAATAAATAGTGACAAAACAGTAACAAAAATAAATAATATCAATATAGATTACCAAGATAACTCAAATCAGAGAAATGGTTTGGATTTAACAAATAATGAAAATAATGTTGAAAAACAAATAGATATGAAACTACAAGAGATAGTTAGTGAAATTAACTTTCAAAATAAAGAACAAATATAAATGCTAAAAAATGTCTTAATAAAAAATAAACTAGTGTTCTCGGACAATCCCGGTTGTATAAAAAACCAAGTTGCAAACCCACTGACCAAAAGAAAAAATACCCAAAGATGTCATAATAATAAACACATGGTAGTTGAAAGAATATAACATTAATGATAATATGAGATTTGTGATTAAGTAAGATGTATAAAAGATTTAAATCTAACATTGACAATAATATGATACTTATGTTAAACTAAGATGATGTAAGAAGAATTGTTGTAATACTTTGACTGTTATTATAACTAATTTATGTTTATGTTGATATGACACATTTTAAGAATTTTGTAAAAGGTGATGAGCCAGTGATCAATAGTAGTACAATTCGGCCCTAATCACACCCAGCCACATTCAAAATTAATCAATACAAGTACACTATTCATCACAAAATGGCATGGAATTTCAGTTTAAGGTGTTAGTTAGCCTTGGCAATTGAGCCTAAAGACATACCATAATGTGACCTGTAGCATGGCTAGCCTTATTACTAGTCATGTTGCAGACACCAGTAGATTAATAAATTAAAAAAAAAAAAAAAAAAAATACATTGAAATATTAAGCCAAGATATTGTAAACATTTGATTACAACTTTTGATAGCAATTATTGTAATTGTCATTAATGCAAAGAATAGTGATACAAATCACAAATAAACATGAGTAAAATGTAATTGAAAATATGATTCATTATTGCAATACCGGTAATGAATAACCAGTAATGATTAATGGAAAACTTTGTAAATATAATAATGACAATTGATGTTAAATGTGTCAACTTGAAACATGCCAAAGCAGTGCCAGTAAATGTATAGATAAATGAAACTCTACTCACAAGCCATATGTATGTATACATAAATGAGTATAGGGAAGATAAATGATGATTAATCATGAGTATGTTCAAGTGTTTTGTAAATAATTTTTCACCACATTTAATTGTGTATGAAATAAAACCATTGTTATAACTAATAATCAATAATTACACCATGTTATATGTACTATTTAATATAGAGAAGGTAATCAAAGTGATATGTTCAGGTAAGATGATCTTGCCCTGAAACCAATTGACAATTGCTGTATGGACACTCAGTGACACTAATGATACCGTGTGGCAGTGGCGTATATATGGGGGGGGCCGAGGGGGCCTCGGCCCCCCCCGAAATATACAAAAATAAATATTTGTTTATCCATAAATAAAAAAAATGTTCATCACATTTTATGTATTAATGTATTAATATTTCTAAACATATACAATGATATCGGTGTAATTGTGTACATTATAAACATATATCATTTTAACTTAAAACATAATATCCCAATTTTGTAGGAGCTAGAATAGCGTAAAATGACATCTCCATGAGTTTACTTTTTGAAAAATTTCCCGGGGGGGTACCCCCGGACCCCCCGGTAATGTGTATTAACCTTGGTAATACTTGCTTAACCAAGATCGGCCCCCCCCGAAAAAAATGTGTATATACGCCACTGCCGTGTGGACACTCTAGGAAGTGACAGTGTTGTGGCTAAAATAGTGTAACCGATGAACAGCTTCTTTAATATGAATCACTACAAGAGAAAGTAAGTGAACAAATTGAACAATATTTTATGGATACATTATTTTCCAGAAAACTTAAAACTCAATAGGAAGAGTGAACTTTGAACTAATTATTTTATGCATTGTCATAAAAAGTGTTAGTATGACAAGATAAGTGGTATATAACAATGATCACTTGACTGTTTTGACTTCATTAATAAGACATAAGAAACTTGATCAAGAATAAATCAATTTTTGAACTTTGATCATTTTTAAATTGGTTGTTACCAGCAATTCATGCTTCCATGTGAAATATTTTTAGTAAAATAATTTTGTATTTCACCATTGATTAATGGAAAACATGTATATACATTCTGTCTAATCATAATCATGAATGACAGAATAACTCAAATAACTTTACCATTGAAAAGTTTTGATGTTGAGAAACCAAAGTATATACTATTTTATAACACTTGTCAAAATAATTATAATAATAATTGAAGATGTTAAATAATGCTTTTAATTTTGTGAATATTTTTAAACTGTATTTAAATGAAGTTTTATTTGTGTATGTTTTGAAATACTGTTGTTATTATTAAGTCAATTGTACTCCATAGATAATGAAAAAAGGGTATGAATAACATATAAATGTTCAACCACTGATGATGTAAAATTACAATTGTACTTGTTAACAACTCAAATACATTTTTTATCAATATTCAATATTTGATTAATAATTAAAATAATAATTTAAATTTCATGAATTCATTGGAGCATATTTATAACTAACTACAAGATAATTAATATTAACGACAAATTGCATTAATGACAAAGAATCATTAAAGATGTTGTGTACTAATTAATAACAAATAATTTCAATTGTTCTTCTATAATTGAAAATTAATAATGTAATTGATTACATTTAGTAATTAGTGATTTACATGAATTTTTTAGTGTATAAAAAAAAAAAAATCATGATTTGTTGAATGAGATTTAGAATTGTATTGTATATTAATAGATAGATTTAGTCCATTCTAGATATAGTCAATATTGTAAAACTAAAACTTATCTGAACAGTAACCGACAATTTAGGCGGAACATGTTAAAATTTAGATTTTTTGACTCGTGCTAACCGCACATCGCAAAAAATCGGGGGGTACTGTAACAGGTCCACCTAATTGACGATTAAATTAATTAAATTTAAATAAAATACAAATTATTTAAATGAGAAAATAGGTGCATTTGATTAAAACAAATACAGAATATTTAAATAAATTCGGAAATTATAACAAATTAATAGCCAACAAGTATAGAGAATTGGGTAGGCAGATTTATTCCATGGCAGTCTTTCGAGACACATGAGTAAACAAAATTCCAAACATTGCAGTCGAGACAGATAACAGACCTGTTCAGTTTTGCATCGTCTGGGACGAGCCAATTTCAAGGGGAGTCTACATGACAGTTGAGTCCAAGATAAATAAAAGATATTGTTAGTTGACAAAAGGACCACTAGAGGCAGCACTAATCGGAGCAAGAGCACATGGAGACCGGTAGTTTGCCCTGAACCCGAAGCCCTAGACCGTAACGGACTGGCAAACCACGCCAGCCTCGTCCAAGTCTCGTTCACTTCAATTCAGTCCAATGTAGAGTGCACAAGTCACCGCCGGTGGTCTCTTGACCCCAAACCCGAATAATTAGTTTAAATATTTTTTACCGAACATATTTTAAAATACCGGTAAACTATCTAAAAAAGTTATACAATATCCAAGTTAGAACCGTTATTATATCGGTTGTGCTATACGTAATTAAATTATATTCAAATAGAAGAAAGCAGACCACGAGGAGCAACAGACAAAGAAAAAAACTAAAGATAAGTTTTAGTTTGTAAAATTGGTTTAATTATGTTTCTGAAGAGTCAGTAGAAAGTAAATAGATTCATTTTTGTAATATTGAAATTCATATATAAATTAAAAGAATGTAATAAATTAGCTTTTTCAATCTATAGTCTTATTTATTGTAATTTACAGCCTCATCAATTTACCCATAAAAAACGACCCTGAGATATTATAAAATAAATTTTAATTTGAGTAATAATTTACCAAATTGACAAAAACTTAATCTAATGTAACTCATCAAGTAACAGGTAGGTTACAAACTCTATTCCACACAAAAAGAGCCACTACTGCCAGAAGAAATCGAACCTGAACTATTTTGATGATCCATGTCTTAATGTAAAGACATTACATGGTATGTTTTCAAAATACTACAAAGAAAAAACCAGTAAAGACTTACTAATGAAGTTCAAAACTTATTTTAAATTTTTTAAGCAACAAGGTAACTTTAGCTTCCGTCGTCCAAAAACAGACGTTTGCGACTACTGCACGGAATGCCAAAAAAGGTAAATGTCAATCCTGAAGATGGCTGCAAGTTAAACTTTTTGGTACACAAGAAAAAAGTTGAGGCATATTCTAAAACTAAGACACAAATATTGGAAAGTTGTAAAACGGACCCTACTACATTGGTTATAGAGTTTGATTACGCACAAAATTTGCCTATCCCAAAGCTCAATGTTACAAGTCAATTTTATAAAAGGCTTCTTTGGCTGTACACTTTTAATGTTCATATTCACAATGATAACACATCCTACATGTATACATTTATGGAAACGGAAAGTAAAAAAGATGCCAATTCCGTAGCATCGTTCTTGTACGATTGCTTAAAGAAGAAACTTGTTGAGTTCTCAAGAGTAAAGAAGATATTAAATAAATTTTCGCTTTTCCAGTATTACGCTAACATAATGCTGTGGCGTCGTTTGCTGTGTGTTCTCTCTGCCAGAGGGCATCACACAATCGAGCACATGGCTATTGAAGCTAAATTCATCCAGGAGACTCCAACCCCGACTGATTTACAGCTGTACCTTCAGGGCATCGGCGATATTGTCGATAGCAATGCTAGACAATTCGAGCTTTGCTTACAGGTACTTCCCGCTGCCAATCCAGTCATAAACGGAGCTTCAGGATCATACGGAATTGTCAATGAAGAAACTCACCTGATGTACGAGACGCTCTCATCACCGTTAGTTGCGCTGCTCAAGATCCAAGCAGATCTACAATACACACAAGCAGTCACTGACCCAAACGTCGCTCAGGCACATCCTGAGTGGTTGCAACCGGACTGGAACCTACCGGCTGGCCTGGCCCCAGGAGCTCCGGCCCAGATTCCGAACAACAACCTACTCGGATGGTCAACAAGAGAGAGACTCTCTAACGACGCGATGGATGCGCTCAGTTCCGCAAACCTGACAGAAGATGACTTCAACGTTGAGAATATACTCAACATTCCAATACAAATCAGAGTCATAGAGTACGTAGCGAACATGCTCGGCTCATCCAAATGTCAAGTCAAAGGACTACTAGATTTTATAGTATAAGAAAGAACACCGCTAGATGCTTTATCTCCAAGAAAATAAACCAGATCCAAAAACAAAAAATAGGAATATCAAATTTACATAAACACGAACTATCAATACTCAAATCAAGAGAGAAATAAAAGAGAAATTAGCTACCAATGACGCAATATTATGTAAAGCAGACAAGGGAAACACCACTGTTATCATGTATAGACATGACTACATCACGAAAGTACAAGAATTTATTACTAACAACGGAATAATAGAACTAAAAAGTGACCCCACGAAAAAATACCAGTAGAAAATAAGGAAACTTGTTAATTCGAGTAAAATACTATTATGTGATACTGACATTAAAAACTCAAACACAACCAATCCTGTCGCACCAAAATTACGCGGCTTACCCAAAGTACACAAGCCAGGGACCCCAATAAGGCCCCTTGTCGATTACACCCTAGCTCCTACATACAAAATTGCTAAAAAAACTAGAACAAATAATAAAACATAAAATTGACATTAGTACCAATTACAGCTTGAAAAACTCTTACGAATTTATAGAAAAAAACCAATGATGTGATTATCCAAGACCCCTGTATAATGGCTTCATTTGACATTGTCATTCTTTACACAAATGTTCAGATCAATGAAACCTTAAAAATAGTGAACACGAAATTAAGGAGCTCAAACCTTTTACCTGAAGCAATTAACGAATTAATGAAATTATTAAAAGAAACTTTGGACCAAAACTATTTCTGCTTCAACAACAAATACTACAAACAAACTGACGGATTAGCTATGGGCTCCCCACTATCTAGCCTTTTAGCAGACATCTACCTAAACCACATGGAAAACAATCTAATTTTTTCAGAGAAAAATAAAATCAAAAACAAATATCTATGTACTTCAGATACGTTGATGACACATTTTTAATATTCAATGGCAATACCCGACAACTTAATATACTACACAACTATTTAAATAGTTTATCTCCAAAAATTAAATTTACCATGGAAATTGAGCAATCGAACGAGTTAAATTTTCTAGATCTAACCATAACGAAAAGTACTAAACTTGAGTTTAGTATTTTTAGAAAAGCCACAACATCCAACCAAACTATCCACGCCACTTCGTATCACCCCCACTCTCAAAAAATGGCAGCTTATAATTCACTTGTCTACAGATTAATTAACTTCCCTATGTCATAGAAAAATTACAATAAAGAGGTACAAATAATCAAACACATTGCAGAATCAAATGGTTACTCTAAGAAAATAATAGACAACTTAATTTATAAACATAAAAACAAAAATACAAAACCAGTTATCAAAATAATAATAAAAAATTCATAAGTATAGAATACAACCAGTCAATTGAACACTACCTTAAGAACGAATTGAAACGTCACGACATAAAACTAACTTTCCGAACTACAAACAAAATACAAAATCTCTTGAATTCAGACAAAAAACCTTTAGATAAATATGAGAAAACGGGAGTATACAAGATCACTTGCGACAATTGCCCTAACAATTATATTGGACAGACCCGCAGACCTTTCCACAATAGATTTAAAGAACACCACCCTGACCCCAAGCTCGAAAACCAAAAATCCACTGTTGCCCAGCATCTCATTGATAAAAACCATTCATTATATTCAATTAAAAAAAACATGAACATTTTACATTATTGCCGAAATAGACAACTTTTGAACTGCTTAGAAGAATTTGAAATTTACAAATCAACCAAAAACGACCCTAATCTAATGAATGAAAAACTACAGTTCAAATCCCACATCCTGTACAACTGTCTACTAAATAAACCAGATACCCAAGGAACAGCTGATAACAAAAAAGGGAGGGAGAAAGTGACATACAATTAGGTTAAGTGTAACAATGTACTTTAACTGTGTTTTTAGAATTTTTTATGTTTTATCTGGAGACGTATCGCAAGATGAAGAAATTTCAACTCCCCCTGAAGATACTACAATAGTAGTGAAACCGGTCGGTTAAATGACCAATGAAGGATCACTAGACGAAGGTATTTAATAAATAAAATAAAGAAGATAGTGTTTCTTTCAGATGGTGCCGGGGGCCAAAATAAAAACAAAACAATAGTTTCATTTGGATGCTGGTTCGCAAACGTTTACAGCGTTAACATTACACACGTTTCCTGTTCGCGGCCATTCTTTTTCTCAGTGCGACAGGAATTTTGGTCTCTTCAAAACACTGCTGAAGAAGAAAGAAGTGATAACATCAGTGAAACCTTACTTAGATTCTATGCTTCTAGCTCGTACAAACAATCCTTTTATTGTTACACATGACAAAACACTGATAAAAGACTGGAACTCAGCTCTCAACACATTTGCTTATTTGCCGCCATTGTGTAAAGGCAGGTCATTCAAAATTCAATCCTATGTTCAAATGAAATACATGGCAAATGGCACTCTTTTGGCATCCACAACCTATTGTGCCAACTATATTCCATTTAAAATATGGAAAACTAGCACCAACAACGAAACACTGAGAAATGTTCAACAAACGCTTAGACCACCTCCCCCACCAAAGATGAATGCGGCAAAAATCAGAGATGTAAGAGATTTGTACAAGTTTATTGATGAAGACGGTGTGGCATATATAGAACTGCTTTTTGAAAAATTGACTGCAACAGAAGAAACCCCTCCAACCAACGAAGAGATCAGTGACGAAGAGTTTTAGTGCCATTGAACAATTGCATAAGAATGAATTAAAAATACTTTTGGTTTCTCATTTTATAATAGCATATAGATTTCAAAACCTGATTTGAGTAAGTAAATATCTTTTCTTATTAATAATGAGTCAATACATCATTTACTTCACACTTCTCTCAGCATAAATAGCATTAGGTGCAAGAAGGGCACATAACCCTGGTTCTAAAATGTAATATTACTCAATTCCTGAAATTAATAACTCATTATTACTCTCTGTCATATTAAAAAAAATATACCTAATTGGTTTTTACCAAAAAAAATTCAGCATAGCTCTTACAAAGTTTTGAACTTATTACAAAACTTTGAATCTTGTTCCTGAAAACCTAGGTTTTCAGCTATGTGCCCTTCTTGCAGCTAACGCCTTAATTACATCACATTAAAATTTTTTGCACATTATTATTGTTATTATGAAGTATTTTCAATAAAAACTGACAAATTAAAAACAAAACAACAGTTTGAATGCTGCTCCGTAACTTATTACTTACTAATGCAGGGTGTCTATTACACATTGCATACAAAATTCCCTTCTTTTCCCGAATTATTGATTGAATTCCTGAATAAAATACAGTGAATTACAATACATTACATTAAAATTTCTTAAACATAAAATAATTATTGCTGGTGATTTTAACTATAATTTCTTGAAGGAGGAACCATATACAATAAGGTTGAAGTCTTACCTTGAATCATATGGATTAAATATTTCTATAAATAAACCAACTAGGATCTCTGGCTCAACAAAAACATGTATTGATAACTTCTTTATTAACTTTGGTTTGGAGGATTGTGATACTGCTGTGATAGATTTTGATCTTTCGGACCACACTTATCAGCTTTTGAACTATAATTTGTTAAATAAAGTAGAACTGGACAATAAAATTAGGAAATATAGTTTTTAATAATGAAAATATATCAAAATTTATTAGTTTTTTGGAAATTGAAAAATGGGAGTGTTTGTATAACGCAAAAACTACTAACCCAAATGAATTATATCAAATTTTCCTGAACATTTTTCTCAATTCTTTCAATAGTGCATTCCCTTTACTTAAGAAAAAACTAAATCTAAATGGTAATAAAAATAAAGGTTGGGTAACCAACGGCATTATAATATCAAGTAAAAAAAAGATAACTCCATAGAATCTCTAAATTTTCAACAGATCCAGAATTTCATTGTTATGTTAAACGTTACAAATTGATTTTTAATGAAGTGGTCTGTAGTGCAAAAATGATTTTTCATTCGAGTAAAATAAAATATTCTAAAAACAAGGTAAAAACTGCATGGCAGATAGTAAAATCTGAAACAGGAAAACATGAAAAATCTGACAAGATAAAGGAAATTCAAACAGCAGATGGAATAACTTCAAACTTGGAATGTATTACTAATGTTTTTAATGATTATTTTACTAATATAAGTAGCAGACTAAATTTAAATCCTAATGTACAACTTTCAAATAAATTGTTACAGAATAGTAGCTGTCAGAATTATGGAAGTGTCATTGTAAATTTTCAGCTGATACAGCCAAAAGATGTAATTTCTGTTATTAACGGCCTAAAGTCTTCCAAATCTGCAGACTGGGATGATATTCCTTCATTTATTATAAAAAAGTGATCAAAGTATACTAGCAAACCTCTATCTTTAATTTTTAATCTTTCAATTAAGAAGGGCATTTTTCCAAAGTTATTGAAACACAGTATAATTAGGCCAATTTTGAAAAGCGGGGACTCTTTACTTGTTGAAAATTATCGACCTATATCACTATTGCCTGTTTTTCAAAAATACTCGAGAGGGTGATTTATGATCAAATGATGAAATATCTTGATGTTAATAATATATTAAATGATAACCAATTTGGATTTAGGAAGGGACAAAGGACATCAGAGGCAGTCTATAAACTGGTTACTGAAATTGTTGATGCAATTGATGGGTCTCAGTATACTGTTGGAGCCTTCTGTGACCTCTCAAAAGCTTTTGATTGTGTACATTTTAAAATTATGCTTCAAAAGCTCCATTTCTACGGTTTTTGGGGAACTAATCTTAAATTGCTAAGTTCCTACCTTTCAGATAGAGAACAAAAAGTAATACTCCCTAATAAAAATACCAAATCAAATTTTAAAGTGGTCACGGAGGGAGTGCCTCAAGGATCCATTCTTGGTCCCCTTCTTTTTATTATATATATTAATGATATTTTGAATCAAAGATTAAACTCAAAACTTCTTATGTACGCTGACGATACTACAGCTTTCATAAAAAATTATAATCCTAGTAACTTAGACCACAATTTAAAACGGGATATCAAAGTTCTAAAAGAATGGTTTACAGCAAATAATTTATTATTGAATGAAAGTAAAACAACGTATGTTAATTTCCATAACAATTACAAAAAAAGTGCTAAATCAAAATTCAGATTGTTGGATTGTTCAATTGCTACTTCTTTATATTCCAAGTTCTTAGGTGTAAACATCGATTGTTCAGTCTCTTGGAAAAGTCACATTTCGCAAATAGAAACAAAGCTTAATAGATTGCTTTTTGTAATTCTTACTCTCTCTAAAATGGTAAATGAAGATATTCTTAAGATGGTGTACTATGCCTACTCTTATTCTAATTTGATCTACTGTATTGAATTTTGGGGTAATTCCACAGAAATAAACAAAATCTTTTGAATTCAAAAAAGAATAATAAGAATTATTGTGAAAGTCCCTCCCAATACATCATGTAAACAAATCTTTAAAAAGCATAATATTTTAACTGTTTCGTGTGTTTACATATTTCGACTCCTTTTATTGGTAAATAAACATATTACATTTTTCTCTGGACAGCCTAATAATAATTATAGATTAAGAAATGGACACTTTTAAAATTATCCCACTCATAAAACTAGCCTTTTTGCTAACAATGTTTACTACATGGGAATAAAAGTATACAATAAGTTACCACTGGAAATAAAACTAGCAAAAACCAAAAATATTTTTAGAAATAAGTTGCTGACCTTTTTAAATACCAAATGTTTTTATTCAGTTCAAGAGTATCTGTCGTGATCTCTTTGTTGATTTGTTTATCTTTTGTAATTTTAGTTAATTAAAAAAAAAAAAAAAAAACGATATACATATCTGTGCATATCTGTAATTTTGTTTTGTTGGTTTAAGATTTTAGTTATTAGTGAAATTGACATGTCATCTATCATTAGAGTAATACTCTGTATCTTATGCTGTAATATGACTTTGACTGAAAAAAAAAAAAAATAAAAAAAAGTATGAACTAAATTATGTATAAAATCATTCTAAGACTAATAATTTTGTTTGTTTGGAAATTTAACTTTGCAATTGGAAATCAAAACATTAACCAAAGATTTCATCTCAGAAGTTAAAAAAAAGCAATTATCTTTAATTATATATTAAAATTAAAAGCAATGTTATAGAAACTAGTTTAGTAAAATGTCAGTGTAGTAAGCTATGATTAAAATATAATACAAAACTATTGTTTAACATTATTTAATCAACATAAATTTATAAAATATTATCAAATATTTTTTTAAATACAGGGCTTTGTAATGAAGATATAGCATAAATTATAGCTTTTCATCTCATAAACAATGAAATATACAGGATCTTAGAACTTAGGCTTAAGCGGCCGGTGTCATAACTAGAATCTACAGTTTTCGGTGACAACCGCATCAAGGTACTATCTACAATATTTACAAGATGACCAGACGTTTCGTCTATACTGTGATGTGGCATCCTCAGTGGTTTCTCTGAGACTGAAATCGGCGAGTGACCTTCCAGCTTTTATAACAGGTGGTGGTAGGGTGGGGACTGGTTGGCAGGTATGCTAGAGAGGGGGCGGAGGCACGACCCACATGACCTACGGTCATTGGCCGAAAAATCAATATGGCTGACTCTTCCATTTTATTTCAATTTACTTAAAATGGGTTCCCATGTCTTTGGCAGCCGTATACTATCATCCTTATTAAAAGTATTTCTTCTTTTATATATTTCTATGGCTTCCCTTACGATTCTCGGGTAGTAATGTGGGATGTTGGCAAGGACTTTAGTTTTGTCAAATAAAATTCCATGATTACTTTTTGTGCTATGTTCAGCAACTGCAGACTTTTCCGTATCTTCATTCTTAGTATGCCTTATATGTTCCTTAATTCTTGTTAATTTCCACAAGGATTAAGGAACATATAGTAAAATTTTCCCAGAGCATCATTTTCAAGGCTAAATTTCCCCTTTGCAAGTAATTTTTAGTACCTTTATATTTTATAACAATCATGATTGATTAATTATTCTTTTAAGACACTTGTTAAAATATATTGCTTAAAAAGTACAGAAAAATGTTAGTTTAAAGTGATTCTTATACACAACATTTTTTAATGTTATTAATTACATTTTAACTATGTTTAGCATATAAATTTTAGGTGACATTGTAGATATTTAATATTCAATCAAAAAGTCAAAGTACTAAATTTATAATTGACAAATGTTAAAAAAATAATCCGGTTGATAAATTTGTGCTATGATCCAAATTTAAATAAATAATACCAAGATTTTATTTTATTACCACAAATGTACATGCTTAGTAGTTAAATTTGGAATCTAAAACACGTTTACATAAAATTTACTTACCTAATAAATAAATGATTTATTTCCTCAATTAATTTTTTTTTTTTTTTTTTTTTTTTTTTTTTTTTTAATTAACTTCACTCGCCAGTTGACATGGGCCTACAGGCCTGTGCGTCAACTTTATTCAACGAGTGAAGTACCGACCGTTGGCTCAGTGGGGATTCGAACCTTGGACCTTGCCCTCCGCAGTCCGAAGCCTTAGCCACTGAGCCACCACGCCGGCAAATTACAATACAATACACAAGAAACAACATTTACCTATCGGTTTTCTAAAAGAAAAGAGAAACAGTAAAGTCATAAAATAATAGTAGTAACCTAGGAATAAAGTAAAATATGTTTTTCAATAATAAATATAAAATATTCAAGTTATAAAATATGACTGAGCAGTAAACCCACTTTAAGTCTATTTGCATTTAAAAAATAATAAATAATTTTTTTATTTGTTAATTTTAGGTTAAAAAGATTTATTACTTTTTTTTAGTAAAAACAAACAACCCTGTGCTTATATTCTTAAATACTATTTTCAATAAAGCAAATATGTAACATTATAAACTAAATCTATTGTAAATGTATACGTAAGTTATTTGTTTACAAGATAAAAGAAAAAAGCAGCAATTTAAAAATTCATTTCCTACCACTCCCCCAATCTCAGTTTTATTTTTTGATGTGTTTCTTATCACTATCTATTGTTCAGACACAAGTGTAAAAAAAGTTGTAAGATTAAATCCAAAACCAAGTTGGAGGATCGCGGGACTAAGTGGGCACGCATGCGGCAAAACAGATATGAATGATAGTTGCAAATGTACTTAAGTAGTTCAAGATTTTCATTACCAATAGTATAAAATATTATGTAAAATGATCATTCAAATTATTATGATTTTTTGTTCAATTGTTACACTTGCTTTTGATTTGTTTCTTTAAATTCACATGTATATATTATGTTCTGTGGTTAATTGGTGGATAGGACTAAATACTCAAAACTTCAGCAGATTAGTAAAGGCTTTTTTCATTTCATTTCAGAACCACCACAAAATAATAGATGTTCCATTAGAAAAATTTCATTTGGCTGTCACATTGAAAAAGCAAGGGAATGTTCCTCACTTAAAATTGGTTGTCAACTTTATAGTTTACAACAAGGGTAGGAATAGTATATTTCATAACAAGAGTGGAAAGTGGGGTTTTGCATGTTCGAGACCATATGTTTGAAGTGCGAGACTTGTCGAGCACTTCAAATGGTCGAGAACATACACAACACTTTCACTCGAGTTTTGAACGATACTTTTCACTACACTATGGAATAAAAACAGGTGTTGTTGACTGTGGAAAATTTTCGGTTGTAAACAATGCTACTTTCGGTGGTAAACAATATTACCACCACTCCACAGCTGCAGAGAAGCATTTCAATCATTAGGAATTCTCACTGTCACAGCCATATACATTCAAGAGGTCATACTCCATGTGGATAAATTAAGTTTTCAAAGAATGGGAGAGGCCCATGTATACAACACACGCCACACAGCTGAATATGTACTACCACATCATCGTACAAGCTTATATGAGAAGAAACCATCCTACATCGGCCGGAAACTTTGGAACATGCTACCTCAGAACATACAAACTCTAAAGGGGAAGACCTTACAGAAGAAGCTACGAGACTATCTAATCAACCACCCAGTCTATACTATGGAAGAGTTCATGGCACTGTAAAAAAAAATTGTACTTATTTTTCATTACTTGTATTCACTGTTCATCTCTCATTTTTGCATTGTAACTATCACAAATTTGACGCATTACTGTTCTTAATGATCATGTAATAAAGATATTGTCTATTGTCTAACAATAGACAGCTGTTGAAAATATGATGTTTCGCAGGTTGTAAACACATAACGAAAACAGCTGAACTCATAGTAGTGTAGTGAAAACCTTATTACAACTTATACTCCGTTTTAAACAGCTTCCGTATTGGGAGTGAGCGGCCGTCGCTGGCCACCGTGCACCAAAACAGGTTCGGCGAGGGCTCGGCCAATCAGCGAGGGGCGGTTTTGCACAGCGTTGCCGCTTAGTGTTGATTGACAAGGGATGGCTCAGTGTCTCTTGGTTCGCCACGCAGTCATCTTCCTACCTCGCTGTTTATTCTTGAGTCAGATTACTACTCGTGTATGAATCTTTTATTTATCGAACAGTCTTTTTCAAGACTATCAAACAGTCTTTTTCAAGACTAAATCTAGTGTTTAATCACTAATTGAGGTACGTTGTGGGGTACTACTGTAACGCCGAAGTTTTCAGTTGTTTGATATTGTCGCTGTATATTTTGTGATGGCTGAGCCTACTGAACCCAGGAAGAAGAGAGGAAGACCTCGAATACACAAGAAACGGAGTTCTCCCTACAAGAAAATAGGACCAGGAGCGCCTTTAAGAAGCCAAGCTCGTGAGTTAGTGTTCAATGTAAGGCAGTATTTTATAGAAGAAAAAGGAAATAAAGGTCCATTACTGCCAGTGGATAAGGCTGTGGATAGAGCAGCAGCCGCACTGCGCATTAACAAAAGTACAGTTGTGAGTATTTGCAAAGAAAAGGTTGAAAAAATCAATCAAGGTGAACCTTCAACATTAAATACCCCAAATAAAAAAAGAAACATCAATAGAAGAGTAACAAGACTTAATGCTTTCGAACAAGATGCAATTCGACGTCATATTTATGGATACTATTGCAGAAAAGAACACCCTACTTTAAAGAAGCTATAAGTCTCCCTGAGGGAAGCTGATTTATTTCGAGGATCTAGATCTTCACTGCACGCCCTTCTTCAACACATTGGTTTCAAATATACAAAAATTAACAAAAGAAGGATTCTTTTGGAGAGGAACGACATTGTTGCTAAGCGTTGTAAGTTTTTAAGAGAAATCAGGAAAGAATGTTTTGAAAATATTGTTTGGTTGGACGAAACTTGGGTGAATACGGGCCATTGTCCAGCAAAAGGATGGTCGGATGGCTCTATAACGGGCACAATGGCTGCACCTTTAGGTAAAGGTGAACGATTAATTCTTCTGCATGCCGGGAGCTCCAATGGTTTTGTTCCGGAGTGCTGTTTGTTATTCAAGTCCAAAGGTACAGGAGATTACCACGAAGAAATGAACAGTGACACATTTCTGTCATGGTTTAAGGACACTCTGCTTCCATGGCTCAGGAACCCCACAACAATTGTAATGGACAATGCGTCTTACCATTCAAAACTGTTGGACAAAGTTCCCACAATATCAGCCAAGAAGGCGGACATGAAGGAATGGCTACAAGGACACGGTGTACTGTTTGAAGAGGAATTAACAAAAGCGGAGCTTTTGGAAATTATAACTCAAAACAAACCGCCAAATCCAACTTACATCCATCATTGATGATTTGGCTAAGAAAAGCGGACACAAAGTTATCAGACTGCCACCTTACCACTGTCATTTCAACAGTATTGAGTTGATCTGGGCTCAAGTTAAGGGATATGTAGCAAGGAACAATAAGCTGTTTAATCTTACAGAAACAAAAAAACTAACAATGGAAGCAATAGAAAACGTTTCCTCTTCTGCATGGAAAATGTTGTAGAGCATACAAAGAAAATCATAGACGAAGCGTGGCTTAAGGAAGGCATCATGGAGCAGGACGTCAAACAGATGATTATCAATGTCAATGGTGGAGATGAAGACGAAAGCGACAGCGATGAAGAATCAGAAAACGGAGAGCAGTGTTATTTGAATGACATTGACTAAGACATTGACGTGTACGAAGAAGAAGACGTGGAAACATCTTTAAGCGGAGTTTTCCCACATTCCCCTATTCAAGAAAATGTGCTAAAGTTTTCAGAATTTTAGACAGGTACTATTTTTGAACTTTTTTACACAATCAAAATGTTTAATATTATACTGTATTGTTAGTGTGATAATTGTTAATTAAAACCTTATTAACATTTTAGACGTTATTAATTTATTACACCTAATATATTATATTAAATATTAAAAAGTACTATTTTTGTTATAATGAAAATTGAAAAACACTAAAATGTCCTTTAGATCAACAACTATTTTTATAATAATATAAATGAAACATTTACCAATAAAGGTAAATAAACGTACATAATATAGGGCCTAACTGTAATACAGTTCCATCATTATAAAATTTTTTTACATAAGTTTCCTGGAATATTTAATGATTAGTTGCTTAACATGTTTCAGACTTATATAGTCCATTTTCAAAAATATAATAAATCTCTTAAACAAAAAACAAAGGAATTTTGAATAAAAATAAAATATATGTGATGCGGAAAGCGAAAAGGGACCCAAAGTCGGCAGAGTAAAATTGTCAGTAGAAGCAAATAGTCGAGTAAAGGTTGAAAAATCGATTTTTGGTTTTCATTTGATTATTCCTCATAAACTCCTGCTTTTCAACGTAATATCGACTGTAAAGTGATATTTAATCGGTAACATTGAAATAATCATCGATAAAGTGATTGTTGTCAGGTTTGAGAAAAGAGACACAAAGTCGTTATGGAGAAATAACATGGAGCGATTTTGGGTCCCTTTTCTAGATACTGTTTAAGAGTTAGTAAATCAACATTTCCGTGCACTCTAGCGCCACTTCAGTTAACCACTTGAAATTTCGTCTAAAAAAAGAACATTTTCTTCAATAGCACAGCTGTCTGCCGAATGTAACCAATCAGGTCTCTGCTGTCTGTAACCAACCAATCAGCTGCCTGACACGAAACAGCTGTTTTGTTGTTGTGTTTTATTACTGTTTCTCCACATCTCCCTCCAGTTCCCGCGCAAACTGCTGAAGTAAAACATGGATGAAAAGGTTGTGTTAAAAGTGCATAATGAGTTTGGTGTTGGTGAAGTCAGTGATGACGACTATAAAGTGTACGAAGAGTACTTTTGTCGACGTAATGTGTCCTCAAGTAGTGATGACTCTAGTAATGAACAAAGTGATGCTGATGTAGGTATTAATCTAGCCTCTGCCGATCTATCTGAGGTTTCGCTGTTATCCGGTATACCAACTCTTGAAGATGTAGGTGAAAATATTAATATTAATGATGTTATCATAGAAATAGAAAGGGATGTTGAAGAAGAAGTTGTCGATGAAAACGACGCTGGGCAGCCACTAATTGTTCCTGATGCATATGATAATCTCCCTCCTGTTTTTGATGCAGATATTGATGTTAATATATCTGAAGCCTTTTTAGAAAATGGCTGTGGGTGCCAAAAACATTGTTGCCGCCAGTGGCAGGCTGATGAGCTGGTTGAAATGCGAAGAAATTATGCTGAAATTGATTTTTATGAGAACCATGTAAACAAACTGGACCAGGTAATTTTGGCCCAGTTACATTGTCTTACACGTAGCACATCAATGACAACTGGGAAACATAAAAAACAATCTCAGAGACAGAAATCGAGATGCACATACCTTCTTCAAGGCTTAGAAATATGTCGAGAAACCTTTATGTTTGCTCATAACATAAAGATAAAGCGATTCAAACGCCTTACCAAGGTGTACAATGAAAGTGGATTAATATCTAAACCACATGGTAATGCAGGTAAAATGGCAAAAAATGAAACTTCTCATACCAAGATTGTCTTTGTTGTTAGGTTTCTAACCAACTATGCTGAGCAAAATGCACTAATTTTACCAGGTCGTGCCAGTACAGTGTACAATGCAAATTTAAAACTTTTACCTTCAAACGAAACAGTAGGAACGGTTTATGATAAATATGCTGCAAGTTTTAATGATGATATTATTGAGAAAACTATTTCGAAAAGATTATTTCGGAACATGTGGCGTGAAACCTGTGGTGACATTGTTATAATGAAGCCACGTTCAGACCTGTGTACCACATGTCAACAGCACTATACATCTGGTACTAAAATGGCAATGGCAACAGATGAAGAAAAAATGGAATCCCTTAGAAAAATGACAGCCCATTTGGATCTGGTTGCAAAAGAGAGACAATTCTACAACAACATCATCAAGAAAAGCAAAGATAGCTTTGTTGGAAAAGAAAGTAGTGAACCTAACTCTTCTAGTGTTGATGCTACTGTGTATTACAGCTTTGATATGGCGCAGCAGGTCCATATTCCAAGCAACCCCCTTCAGCCAGGACCTATATATTTTTTGGTCCCTTTTAAGTTAGGGATTTATGGTGTTATGTGTGAGACCATAAACAGACAAGCCAATTATCTGATACCAGAGTGTGTAAACGTTGGTAAGGGCTCTAACCTTATTGTGAGCCTATTTCACCACTACCTTGAGCATTTCAGCCATGGTGAGAGAATTATGTACATCCATGCAGACAATTGTGTCGGCCAAAATAAAAATAATATTTTGGTTGGCTATCTAGCTTGGGGGGTGTGTAACAAGATGAACCAGAAGATTGTTCTTTCATTTTTACCAGTAGGACATACAAAGTTTTCTTGTGATTGGGGATTTGGACTTTTCAAGAATTAGTATATTAGAGAGATAGGACATCAGCAAACTTACCTTAAAAGACAAGTTCACTAACATCAGAGTAGTAGTCACAAACACAAAATACACAAAAGCTCACAAATTTTCAACACCACTGGCATTTTCTTCAGGTGAGTAGAGGGATCCCGTGACCCACCTAATCTGAACATAAGATAGACCACTTCCCTTCAACCCCTTCCCCATCAGCAAACTTCATTTATATTTTTATATATATATACTAACTGAAATACTGCATCTACACCTGAGTGTTGCTCTATGGATGTACACCCCCCCACCACAGCCACCTACCCAGCAATAGTGGAAGTCATTTCAGTGTCTCTCTCTCTCTCCCTCTACTCACCTGAAGAAAATGCCAGTGGTGTTGAAAATTTGTGAGCTTTTGTGTATTTTGTGTTTGTGACTACTACTCTGATGTTAGTGAACTTGTCTTTTAAGGTAAGTTTGCTGATGTCCTATCTCTCTAATATACTAATTCCTGGCCTAGTGCCCTTTAACCTAACCTAGGACTTTTCAAGAAAAAATTCAAAACAACCTATGTTTCTTCAGTTGAAGAACTAGTACAAAGAGTTGAAGCATCCACTCCAACATCCAAAGTTAACTTCGGTGTTGCTGTTGGAGATGAGGGAGGCAACACCAATGTGCCAACCTACAACTGGTTGTTTTCTGGCTAAAAATGGCTCCAAGAAAATTCCCAACATCACCAAGTTTAACCATTTTGAATTTGAGAACTCCCACAAAGGTGTTGTCAACTGCAAATTTGAAAGTGATGGTAACATTTATGTTCACCGGATTTTCCCATCTGAAGATGGACCTACAGGGTTTCCTGACAGAGTGCTCCCTCAAGGATTGTCAGATGACAGAAAAAAATACCTGTTCAGTAATATCCGCCAGTATTGCAAAGAGGAATACAAAGATCTGTTGTGCCCTGCAGTAACAGTTGCTGATAACTCAAGGGAAGAAGAGTTAGTCGACCAGCCTGAACCGAGACCCGGCCCAAGTCGTCCTAACAAACGCAAGCGATCAATTTAATCACAAAGATTCTCACAAATGTAGATTAATAATTACTGTATATTAATTTTTGTTCCATTGTTTTTTTGCTTAGGCCTAAAAGGAATAATTTAAACTCTTTTGTTCAGTTTCTAATTTTGTTACTAATTAAAATTGGTTTCATGTAACATGTTCTTATTTTTTCCTCCTAACCTAATAAAAGCCACCATTTTGAAATTCCAAATTTTTATGTAATTTTATATCTTACAAAACTGAGCCAAACAATTATCAAGTATGCCTAGTTTAAACCTTGATGTAATGTAACCTAATCTATAAGTTTTTTTAAAATATTTTCCATCAAATTACAGAATGTCGAGTTTCGCTCATAGGTACTCTATTGAGATTTGGAATATTTTTTGAGCTAAAAAATCAAGTAATACATTAAATAGATGTTGCATTTAAAATTAGACATTATGACAAATATTTTGGTATAACAATCTTTTCTTAAATATGTTAGGTTACTTGGCTGCTTAGATTTGAAATTTTGAAACGTGTTTTTCTCAAAACAACGTTTTTACGCTCTTTAATTTCTTTAGGCCATAAGTTTGTTACTTTTTGTCGTAACCATACGATTTAGGTGTCAAATCATTCAGAATTTTATACACCATTGCTTAGCAACAATAACTGAAAATGGATAAAAAACGACTTTGGGTCCCTTTCTGCTTTCCGCATCACATATAATGAAAGAAGTATTTGTGTGTGTAAATTAATATTTTTAATCGTATGTTTTATTTTTATTCCAAATAACTTTGTTTTTGTTTGGTTGTTAGTTTGAGAGATTTGTAATGTTTTTGAAAATGGACTAAGTCTGAAACATGTTAATCAACTAATTATTAAATATTTTAGAGAACTCATGTTTTCATTTAAATTTTCTTTTAATAATATATACAGTTATCCATAAAAATGAATCCTGTAATGCAATAAAGTTACAATATTGGAATATTAGAACATCGCACTAAACAGTTACACAGAGAAGGGAATATTCCTTTCTCTGCCAGTAAGCTTATAGACGTCTTGAGTGGTGAGCGACGAGTCAGCTGATCGCTGGTAGCTTTCTCTAACGACGAAGTGGCAACACTGTCCGATCCACCCCCTGACGGTCGCTCGCTCCCAATACGGAAGCTGTTTTAAACAGAGTATAGTGCCATTTTTCAACCTAGCATGGCCACGGGGCTGCACTTTATCCACTTTATTACACAAATACCAAATAAATCAATGAATTACTTTGATTTATTTGATTTTATTATGCCTTTTAGAATTTGTCAGTATATCTATCTCTGCTATTTAATTTACTAATACAAACTAAATGTATGAAATTAGTTTGTGAATTTAATATACAAGACTTTACGTGCACACACAAAAATGTTGTTATTCAAATTTTATTAATATTTATCGACCATGAAATCATTTGACAGGGCGCTTGAGGTGCACTGGCCGTGAGTAGCCGCTTGAGGTGCACTGGCCGTGAGTAGCCGCTTGAGGTGCACTGGCCGTGAGTAGCCGATTGAGGTGCACTGGCCGTGAGTAGCCGCTTGAGGTGCACTGGCCGTGAGTAGCCGCTTGAGGTGCACTGGCCGTGAGTAGCCGCTTGAGGTGCACTGGCCGTGAGTAGCCGCTTGAGGTGCACTGGCCGTGAGTAGCCGATTGAGGTGCACTGGCCGTGAGTAGCCGCTTGAGGTGCACTGGCCGTGAGTAGCCGCTTGAGGTGCACTGGCCGTGAGTAGCCGCTTGAGGTGCACTGGCCGTGAGTAGCCGATTGAGGTGCACTGGCCGTGAGTAGCCGATTACTAATTTACAAGATTTCAATGGTGGTACGGTTAATAAAAAAACACCCTGTGTTAATTTTGAGTAATGATAATTAAATACTCGATTAATTTCACACCCATCACATCCACCCAAACAAGCAGGAAGTTGAGAGCTCACCCGAAAACGAATAAAGACCCATCCCACCCATCTACGCATGCATAAATTTTAAGATTCCTCCCACTCAACCAAAACAGGTAAGACGTTGCAGGCCATCAAACCAAACATGCGTTAAGTTAAGTACTCTCTCACCCACGCAAACACATATTCTAGTGAAAAACGTCTTGCCCACTCACCACACTATAATAAATGTATGGCCATTCCGTCAAACAAAACTCATATGACTCCCTACAACCCCACCTAAATGTAAGACGTCGAGGGCCATTTCATCCACCTAAACATGCATAAAGTTCAAAGCAAATTTGTGAGCCGCCAAGGGAAAAGGGACCTTATCTTCCAGGACAAAATTTTACAGTACGAGCAGTTTTAGTGGTTTAGGTCAAAAAATCACATGTTCTGTTTTTGATAGTTTCTTACTCTATGTATGTTTCTAAACAATATTCAGTCAACTACACACTTGAATTCAACCTAGAACATGGTTAAAATAATTAATTTCCAAACCCTTGCAAGCTGCAGAAAAGGGACCTTAACTTCCCCAATGTTATTTAAATGGCTGGAAGTTAAGGTCCCTTTTGTTTTTGTGTCTTATTACACAATGATACTCGGCAAATCAGATGTTTTATGACTCCAGGCAAATCAGCTGTTGTTTGGCTCCGAACGGCGATGTTATCTTATCTCTTCCCCCCTCCCTCCCTCTCCTTATCACTTGTGCACCTGGAGCAGGACTAGGCTCTCAGGAATTTGTTTGTTTAGTTGAGTCACTGTTGTTGTTCCAAGCGCACCGTCCAGCTATGGAGGAAAATATTGCTAAAATTATCAACGACAGTTATTTTACCGGTGAAATAACCGATGACTTAAGGGAAGTATGTGAAGATTATTTTGCAAACCCAGTTAGTTCTTCATCAGATTCTGAGCTTGAGGATCATGAGAGTCAGGAAGACGCTACAGAACTTAATCGTTCAAGTGAAGATGTCGAATATTTTAATATTGGTGATATACCCACCCCTGAGGTAAGCCTTTCTTATATTATTTATAAAATTTTTACTGTTAAATTTATTTTTCATTCAAGAGTATGAATTGTGTAATATAATATTTTCTTTAATGTTGAATATTCACTAAACAAGTTACATTAATCTACTTACTTGCTCTTTACACTTTCGACAATAATAATAACAATAAAAATAATATAATAATACAATAAAAATAAATTTTAATTATTGTAGAATAACGAATTTCATAAACATTTTTGTGTAAATGTGTTGTATTTTCTTCAATACTAAAATATTCAACAAACTAGATACATTTTTTTACAGACTTAACTTACTATAAAAACTAATTACGCTTATTAGCAATTTTTTTTATATTAGTATTAATAAAATTGTATTGCACAGGATATTATTGAAAATGCCGAAGAAAACCTCATGATGAGCGATAACATTTCTATTGAAGAAATTTCGGTTGACGTACTTGATGGCGAGCCAGAAATGATTGGAGATGACGTGGTAAACGATGCAGATCAAGAAATTTGGGTGAGTGTATAATCAATTTTAATCGTTACACGTAAAAGCGTTGTATTAAAATTATAAGCATTACGATTTCAGCTGCATCGAGAGAGCTTATAATGGAGGGTATTAATTTTAATGCTGCAATCTGTGTTGTAACTGACAAACCTGTATGCCAATAACATTGATTGATACAACTAATTAAAAGTAAACAATCGAAATAGCATAATAAATAAGTTTATGATCGTTTGAATTAAAGTGTCTACAAACTACATGATGTAGTTGGAAGTCATAGGTGCATTGCAGGTCAGTCCAGAGACGTTAGGCCTACTTAGTATAAATTGTAAGAGCAAACCAAAAAAATCATTAAACCCATTTTTTAAGTTTGTTACAATTTAGTAAAAATACTTTTTAAAAATAATGATGTGATGAATATTTTGCCTTAAAGTATAACTATTTTTTTTTCAGATACCAGTTCTTCAAGAGGAACTTGTCACCGTGTTTGACGCAGAAATAAGAAGTATAAAAGTAGAGGGATGCTGTCGGCGGAAATGCAGCGACTCGTTTACGCTGGATGAGTTATTGAAGAGCTTTTTGGATAGCAGTAGTCTAGATTATTATAATGAAGGTACGAATCAACTTGATTTAGTAGTATTAGGACAGATCCGTGCCATGTGTAGGCAGAGCAATGAAGTAAAAACTGGGAGCGGATCTAAGGAGAAAGAGAGACAAAGGCTGCGAATGATATACACATTGTCTGGCCAAACTGTCTGTGAGAGGTTGTTCCTAGCCGCAAATGCAATAAAAATAAAACGATTCAAACGTTTATTGAAACATTTTAAGGTTCATGGTATGGAACCCCCTGTACACAAAAACTTTAAGCGAACACCAAAAAACCCCAAAAAAAA
>JAQJVL010001819.1:80255-143028 GCA_035578905.1 Stictocephala bisonia
ACACATACTAAAGAAGACACTGAAAATGTTGTTCTTTTCATTAGAAATTATGCAGAAGAGTCGGCTCTTTTTATGCCGGGGCGTTTAGCTAATCATAAAACTATTGTAAAACTACTTCCCTCTTCTGATTCAAAAATGTCCTTGTTTAGAAAATACAAACAAGCATGTGTTGAGGCGTCTAAAAAGTTTGTTGGGTCGTCAGCGTTCCGATCTATTTGGAACATTTTCTGTCCTGATGTTGTCATTATGAAGCCTCGGTCAGATTTATGCGAATTTTGCCAAAAAAGCATGACGACCTTCACCAAACTTCGAGGATGTTCTGAAGCTGACAAAGCAGAGTTAATTAAAAAATGCCAAGATCATCTGAATGTTGTAAACATTGAAAGAACAGGTTATAAAACTTTGATAAAAAACACGGTTGACAATTTTAACATAGACTTAGTTGAGTTTGACGAAAATGGTTTAGCAAAACCAAATTCCTATGATGGAAAAATACATTATAGCTTTGACTTTGCACAACAGGTGCACATTCCATTTGATTCTCAACAGCCAGGACCCATCTATTTTCTTACTCCCTACAAAATAGGGATTTTTGGAATCATGAACGATACCGTCAAAACTCAACATAACTTTTTAATCCCCGAAGCTATTCAAATTTCCAAAGGTGCAAATGCGATTGTCAGTTTTCTCCATTATTATTTAGAAAATCATAGTTTCGGGGAAAAACATCTAACATTACACGCAGATAATTGCGTCAGCCAGAACAAGAATAACATTCTTATGGGGTATTTAACTTGGAGAGTACTGAAAGGGTTAAATGATTCTATCACCCTTTCCTTTCTTCCAGTCGGGCATACCAAATTTGGCTGCAATTGGGCTTTTGGTTTATTTAAAAAAAAATTTAGAAAGGGAAAAGCCAGCTCATTGGGCCAAGTTGCAGACATCGTTGAGAAATCCACTAACATAGGCCTTAACAAATCCATAATAGCTGGGACTGAGCAAGGCGAAGTTTATGCGATAAAAAATATTACAAAGTTTAGCCACTTCCATTTTAGCTGTAGCCAAAAGGGCAAAGTATTAGTTAAAACTGGATTAGGTGACCCCGAACAAGAACGGGTAATTACTTCTTCCGAGGAATTGCCAACCGATTTTCCTAAAGAAATCAAACCGGAAGGATTAACATACCAAAGGAAGAAGTATTTGTACCAAAAGATTAGGGAGTTTGCTGACGACGAATTGAAGGACTTACTATGTCCTAATCCAGGACCAGAACCTGAAGATGGAGTAAATGAACCTGATCCAGATCGTCCAGAGGCTTCCGATAAAGATGTTGCTGCAGGTCCAAGTACTCAACCTCCAAAAAAACGATCAAAAAGAGTAAAAAAATAAAAAAATAATCTTCTAGCATTGACACTTTGTATGCTGCAGACTATTAATAACATGTTTTACTAATGTAGTATATAATTACAAATATAATAAAACCTTTGTATTTTTTAATTAGGTAGTAATACACTTTATCTTTAAAATGTTGTTTTTTTTTCAACCCCAATCCATTTAAGGGAGGTTAGGCTAACAATGTAGCCTAAATAATTATCTCAAATTCAATCATCATTATTCTGCTTTAAATTCCTGACAAAATGATATGTAAAACATGGCAAATAATCCAAGTAGTATAAAAAATATCTTTGCTTGAAAATTAGAAAACTTTGGAGCGCGATTTCTTAAAACTAAGAATTTTAAAATAAAAACTTTAAACACCTATAACTTTGGCATTTTTTAAGATATCTTAATAATTCTTTCACCAGTGTGTTTGGTTAATAGTCTAGATTAAGAATATACCAATAACTCAATTTTGAATTTTTGGAAGTTAAGGTCCCTATTCCCTTGGCAGGTCACATTTAAAATAAAGATTCATTTGATTTCTTCCATATGTTTGAAGGGCGGGAAATGTAATCTATACATTTGTAAGGTTTCATTTGGACTATGTAAGCCATAAATGTTATTATGTTGGAAATTAGGAACTATTGTTTTTTAAATGCTATTTAGGATGTAATATAAAAATAGTGCAACATATAGAATGGGTTAAAAAGAAAAAACATATATAGTAAACAATAGTAACTGCAATATTAGGGTTATTTCATTAATAATTTGGAATAGCAAAAAGTTTTAGAACAAGCTTAAAAATAATAAATGTAGAAAATAATGTTTATCATTTAACTTAAAAAAAATAGAGTAACAGCATTAAATTAGTCCATTTTAGTAAAGTTATTAAATTAATTCAGTTTAAAATAATAAGACTAGTCCACTACAATTGAGTAATACTTCTCATTGTTTTTAACTAAAATTTGAGATTCCTGATTTATTTCTGTCTTCCCTACATTTCCAGAGCGGTAGACACCCTGTAATAACAACGGCAATCCAGTCCAGTCAATGACAACAGAAAAGTTTGTCAGTTGTTTATTTGTTTTCACTGACAGGATCGATAAATGTGAGACATCAAAATAAACCGTCAAGCGTCTTAATTCATAGAGAAAATTTTTAACTCTAAAAACGAATGAAGAATCATCCTTTACTATTCTGGCAGCCCAAAATGATCGGCGCATCAACTTTTATCACCTGGAGGATTATGGAATCTACAGGACACTCGTGTCCAGAGATCCAGGTAGCGAAATGGTCCAAAAGAAAGACAATATCATACGAACATTTTAAAAATGTTCATTTTACAACTCCTTTTAAATTCGTAAAATAAAATTGGTTAGTTTATATATTATTAATACTTCAAACTTTATATTTTATAATGTTTACTGTACAGAGTATCAGAAACTGTAGCGTATTTGATAAAAATCATACTTAATTCTTGCTTTAATTTGGTGAAGTAAAGCTGTGTGTAAGACTATCTCTATAGTATAAATTTGTTCTAAATTGATTTACTTGATTTAGATATAAAGTTATTTTGAGATTCACAACATGTTCTCTATTCTAATAGAACAAGAATGAATAGGTTAAAAGTGCTGAATACTGTGAAGAGTATTAGCAGCTGTAATAGCATATTTGATCAAAATTCTTGCCTTAAATTGGTGAAATAAAGCTGTTTTTAAGATTTCATCAAGTATAAATTTCTTCTAAATTTATTTAACAGAATGGAAATGTAAAGTTCTTTTAAGTTGTTCTCTAAACTAACGAAACAAGATTGAAGACAAAGTGCCCACCTTACTTTATAAGATCTGTTCTTATGATAAGCTGTAACACTGCATAAAACAACACTGAGTACCTGCAATAGTTCATGCGAGAGAGCTGGTCTGAGATAAGAGCTGCTGATAACAGCCCTTCCCACCTGGGATAACATTATCTTCTCCAGATGTCTCAACCAACCTAGTTGTTTATGTGAAGCTTTTAAACATTTTGTTGTTTTTAAAATTGCATGTCATCTTTGTATGAGTTAAAGCCATCTATTTAAACAATAAGGCACTAGTAATTTGTACTGTTAATTTTATTTAGATATTGTTTGTTAATTGGCCTGCTTTATTATTATTATTATTTTTTTTTTTTTTTGAATTACTTTGGAAGTTGGCTTTTAAAGCCATGTATATGAGGTAAACATACAAACAATATACCAGAGGCATCTGCACAATGTTTTATAAGCTAGTAATATTATTAGTTTTACTATTTCACTATTGTCAAGCTTTGCTAAGGTGTTTGAGAAATTAGTCAAAAAGACATTGATGATATACTTAGTTTTTTAGTGATAACCAATATGGATTTAGAGAAAAAAAAAAGTACAGAATATGCCTTGCTTAGATTTTTGAACAATATATATGATGGATATATTGACATAACCAAAGCTTTCGACACTGTGGATCACACCATACTTTTAAACAAAATGTGGAAAGCAGGCATAAGAAGAGTAGCTCATAATTGGTTTCGTAGCTACCTGACTGGCGGGAAACAATGTGTTCGATTGGGAACTGATAAAAGCGATTATGTTACAATTAAATATGGTGTTCCACAGGGTTCAGTCCTTGGCCCAATTCTTTAATTTATGTTAATGATCTCTGTAATGGAAAACTAAAAGGAAATATAACACATTTTGCAGATGACACAGCCCTAACTTATTGCTATGACAGTATTGATACAATTTATGACAAAATAAAGGAAGATTTAAGGCTACTGAGATTCTGGTTTGACAACAATTTCATGGTTCTCAGTGAGAAAACTAAATATATGATTTTCAACCTAAGTAGTAGACAGTCTGTGTATAATGAATTGATTTATCATGATTTATGTTGCAAGTCATACAAATTGTTCATGCTTAGAATTGCCAAATAAGAAGAAATTAAGTACTTGGGACTTGTAATACTCGTAGATTCAAATTTGTCATGGAGAGGTCATGTAAGTAAAGTGAAAAGGGAAATGTTAAGACGCGCAAGGATCTTCTATTTTCTTGTAATGTTTGTCCACATAAAGTGTTGTTAGAAGTTTATCAAGCTCTAGTAAACTCCAGACTGAGTTAAGGCCTTGCATGTTGAGGTGGTACTTATGCTTCTACGTTATATCCTCTCACCATCCTTCAAAAATCCTTCATTCGTATCATTACCAGGTCCCATAGATTAACTTCTTCATGGCCTCTATTTCTACAGTTGAAAATTCTTCCGATTCAAAATATTTACATTTACAAAGTTTTAACAATTTTCTTTTGTCTAAGCTCTACAACTATTTTTCAAGATAACAATCAATATAACTTTCGGCATTTACTATTCCAAGTACCTAAAAGGAGACTTACTGTATGTCAATATTCATTTATTTGGAATGCTCCTAGAATTTATAACTTAGTTTCTGTACAGTCAAGTGCTTTTAACAACTTAAATTAATTTTGTAAAACATTGAAACAAGTTTTGTCTACTGTACAGTATTGTGAGGAGTTTTTAAGAATCGTCACTTAGCTATCTTTAAAACTGATGTGTGTGTACGTGCGTGCGTGTGTGTGTGCGCGCACATGCAAATGCGTACTTGGAAACATATGTTGTAAAGATTGATATAATTTTGTTAGTACAACTAACTGTCAATAATAGTAAGTAATATCTGTCAATAATATTTCATGCTGTGGTACACACAAGTATATTATTATTTTGTTAAATTATTAAAAATATTGTAAGAAAACTTTTATTATCTTGGCCGACACAAACACTCACTTTTCAGAGCAAATTAATTTGTTTCTTTTTAAAATGCAGGTAATCCCAACACAGGTTTTTCCTTTGGCGTGCCAAACTCTTTTCACAAAAATTATTTTAGTTTACATAAAAAAGACAGTTTAATTTATTGTTTATTAGGTTAGGTTAGTTTTGTACTATTTTACATGTGTTTTTTTGTGAAATAAGATATTTTTTAATTAAAAATTGAATTGAAATACTATTTACTACTTGTAAGTTATAAAATTGTCTTGGACTATTTGTGTTCACTAGTAAAATAATTACAACTTAAAAAACTTATACTATTAGTAAAAGTAAAAATGTTTAAAATTAAATATTGTCTTTCTCAATGTAAACAATTTATTATAATTTTTTACGGAGGGAAATTTTCTTTATGCACTGGGTGTGGAACTCAGTGTTAGTAATAATTTTCAATTAAGAGGAAAACTACTAAAACCCCTACGGGTCGAGGTGATCCATGAAGGAACCCTTTCACATGATTTCTTAATGCCTGACTGCATGTCTTGCACTCTTACGAGGTCACTTTTCTACTTCTTATTGTCACCTAGGGTTTTTTAGTGTTTTTACTAGTATTGTTAGTAAAATTACCAGCATTCTCTTGCAAAATTATTTTCATAAATGTAAAAGTTTTTATTGTTTTCTAGTAATGTTTTTATCAAAATATATAGTTTGATCTGAATTTGTATGGCAACAAAGTGAGCTTTCTTCTTATAGTACAATAAAATAACTTTGGTACTGGTGGAAAGCCCTTGCTCCACTGGTCTGAAATTACAAAACTTAGAGCTTTAATTTGCTGTCAAACTTAAAATAAGTAAGCAATAATTTTCACACTAATTGTATAGTGTCCACCATTTTATATTCTTTAAGGAAAAATTATGCTGGAGATTTTTGTTGAGCTAATTTGCTTTTTATAGCGATATTTGTATTTAAAAACACGTTTTTATGAGCTAAATTGAGGTGTGTCGTCTTTAACTAACCTGCCACTGTAGCGAGACTAATAATAATAAAATAATTTCTTGTAGATGGATGACAGTTTGATTCATTGTAATTAGTTTGGTATAAGTCTCATTTAATAATTCAAAAAGGTTAATGAGAAATTAATTCTTTTGTATAACTTTGCAAACTCGGAAACAATAAACACTAGACAAAATTTCTTTGAGCAAACATTAACTGTGTTATTTGTGCATTACTAAAATAATACTGTGGTACTGATAAAACATGCACAAAAATAATGAAGAGTTGATGAAGTAAACTCATAGTTCGTTTACATCCAGGCTGTGTCGGACGCATAAGGTATACTCTGCTCAAGGGAAAGTGTAGGCTGAATATGCAGCCCAAGCGTAAAACGAATTCTGATCGACAATATTTCTAGATAAGAAATGTTTCTCCATTAAGAAATAAGGTAAGTTAGTTGACTTTTGACTTTGAGGTGTGTTCGTGTTCAGTTCTTTATCGATTTAACAGTGCTTAGTATAGTTTAATCACTAGTTTATTTTGATTACAGTAATTTAGTTTTAGTGATATTACAAGTTTTTTTAAATTTATATGTGACAATAATGCTATAGGATTCAGTGTATATATAATTATCAGTGTTTATTGCAATTCTAATATTTAGGCTCCATCAAATTTTAGGTAATGTTCTATTAGTAATTGCCAAGAAGTCTTTGCAATGGAGGAGGACAGAGCTGAGCCAGTGACTGTACATTGTGCGTGTGGTATCACCGCCACCTTGTTGACAATTTAAATTTGAAAACTTCTGAATCTTTCTTCCTAGTTCAAGAAAATTCTATTTAATACGAGAGTACGATTTTAGTGTCACTTAAATAACACAATTAATTTAGGTTTAAAGAAATTTTATCTAGCATTTGTCATTATCCAGTTTCCAAGGGTTTACAAAAAAATTAATTTCTCATTAACCTGTTTGAATTATTAAATGAAACTTATACCAAACTAATCACATGAAACAAACTGTCATCCATCCACAAGAAATTATTTTATTATTATTATTCTCGCTACAGTGACAGGTTAGAAACGACTCACGCGTAATTTCACTCATAAAAACGTGTTCTTAAACACAAATATCACAATAAAAAGTAAATTAGTTTAAGCAAAATATCCAGCATAATTTTTTCTTACAGAATATAACATGGTGGACACTATACACTTAGTTTGAAAATTATTGATTACTTATTTTAACTTTAACAGTAAATTAAAGTTCAGAGTTTTGTAATTTCAGACCAGAGGGCGTTTCGCCAGTACCAAAGTTATTTTATTCGGACTATAACACAGTTGCACGGGAGCCTGGTGGACCTGTGGGTATATTCTGCTCTATAACTGCATGTGGGTTGGCCAGCCTGCTAAGCAGCTGAGTACCTGTCAACAGTAGTGACTCATACCTAACAACAATTCTGTACATTCTGTTGATGTATAGATGTGTTAGTTACTACTGTTTTTATTTAATTTTGATTGCTGGGGTCGGAAATACCCCCAGGCGAGTGGTATTATAATCTTATAGTTTGTCCAAACAGCCGTGCCCCCTGAAGGATTAGAGCGACCCTCGGTCCCCCACTCGCAGGCACACTCACACGCGCAGCCCGGCCACCTGCCGCTAATGGTTCTTCTATGAATCACCAACTAGTACTTGTACTACATAATCAAATTTTTTAACTGTTAACTTTACTTAATTTGTACTCTAATAACTGAATTCTAAATACCTCACAAAATGAGTCCAAACACGGTACAATTGTGACAACTCTAAGGGGTTTTAGTGGGTTTATAAACCGTAAGATTTATAAACCCACTAAAACCGTGTTTGGACTCATTTTGCGAGGAGTAATATTTATAATTCAGTTATTAGAGTACAAATTAAGTAAAGTTAACAATTTAAAAAAATTGATTTTGTAGTAGAAGGACTAGTTGGTGATTCATAGAAGAACCATTAGCGGCAAGTAGTGTGTTACCCCAGCATTAGTCATAAGTGTAAAGTGACTCATACTTAACGGAAGCGAAATCTGTAAAATGACTCACTTAAGGGATGTGAAAACAAGTTAGTGATGAGTTAAACTCTGTGGTTGTTAGTACAGTATATCAGGAGAAGTAGTGTGTTTCTGTTTTCATATTGACTGTATTTTTTTGTTATAAGTGTAGTGTTCTTTATGTGTGTGTTATTATTTGACATAAATGTCTTCAGGAAAATCACAACAAATTCTACATTTTCAAGCAAGAACAATAGTAGCTTTAGTGATCCAGTACTTTTATTTAGGAAAAAATAATATGGGTCCTTTGAAGGATATGAAAAAGGTTTTGGAAAGTGTGTCGGATGCCAGAAATGTTCCACATGGAACTGTTAAGCGAAAAAACATTCAATTAAAGGAGGAAACGGCGTCAAATGAGACAGAACACACCAGTGAAGGGTACACCGAAGCTGTAGAGGCAGAGCAACCTACTCAAGATGGGGAAAACTTTAGAAATTCAACACAAAAGAAAAGACGCATATTGATCACCACGCCATGAAAGAAAAAGCCACAAACGCCTCTGAACCGACCAGTCACAGAAGTCGATGATTTTCAAAAATCAGCAATACGTGGCCACATCATGGCATACTACGAAAAGAAAGAAGTGCCAACCTTGAGAAGACTACAGGGATCCCTCCAAGATGCTGATCTTTTTAACCCTTTCCATCCCAGCGTCCGGTTTTCCGGACGTTCGTAACATGTTCCAAAAATCCCAGCGTCCTGTTTACCGGACGTTCGAAAAACGGTCCAAAAATCCCAACGTCCGGTTTTCCGGACGTTCAGAAATAAATTTTTTAAAAATATTTATTACCTCGGAATATTTATATAAATGATATAGAAATGTTCGGAATAACATTTTCTATTATAAAAACAACGATTTATTACTTTATCATGTTTTATTGTAGTACAACAACTCATTTATTTTGTTGTCTTTGTATTGCGTCATCAGCTGTGTTGACTTTTGTCAGCTGTGTTATTGTGTTTCATTTCGCGTGTTGTTGAGAGGTTATTCGTGTTTCGTGAGTGATGTGATTGTGTTTGTGTGGTGAAAGGAATTATAATGAAACGTTGTAGGTCACCAATTAGTGATAATACAATTGGTAATTTTATTTTTGCTGAGACTGACAAATCAGATGACTTGTTTGAAGATAGTGGTAGTTCTTCTGATATTGTGGACGATTCAGATGCCGATCCCCATTGGAATCCAGATCAGCCTAGCACTTCAGGTATAAATTTACTTTTACCTAATGTACCTAAAAGGCCTACTAGACCTCTTTTGGATAGTAGTAGTGACTCTGATGTAGACAGTGATAATGAATTGAACTCTACAACACCTAGGTCTAGAGGACGCCCAAGAAGGCAAGATATACCAGTCTCTAACCCTAATTCTAGTGACTCAGATAATGATATACCGTACAATGGGCCAATGTAAATGAAGATAATGATCCAGGGCGTATCCCTAACTTTAGTTTTCAAGAAATACCTGGAGTCAAACATTGTCCACCTCGTAACTCAAATGCAACTTCGTATTTCAAGCTCTTTTTTACTTCACCATTGCTTCAAAGAATTGTCAAGTACACTAACCTATATGCTCAGAATGCTATATCTGCTAAAATCCAACAAAACCCAAACAGTCCAAATTCAAAACCCTGGGTAAAAGTTACAATTAATGAAATTCAGGCTTTTATTACTGTTCTGATCAACATGGGTGTCACACGAAAACCAACTATTGCTAGCTACTGGTGGACAAATCCTAATCAAAGCACACCATGGTTTGGTAAACAATTTACAAGAAATAGGTTTTAGGATATTTTAAGTTATTTTCACTTGGTTGACACTTCAAATTTGCCCAAACCTAGAGAGCCTAATTATGACCCATGTTTAAGATTTCAACCCCTGATAGACCACATGAATACAGTTTCAAGACACCATTTTACACCTGGTAAATATTTGTCTATTGATGAGCGTATTGTTCCCACAAAATCCCACAACCCTATGATGCAATACATTCAGAATAAGCGGCACAGATTTGGAGTGAAGTTATGGATGATCTGTGATGCGGTGACACATTATTGCCTTAGTTTTTTAGTTTATAAAGGAGCTTAAGACTGACAGGCAACAGATACGTGAAAATGGCCTAGGCTACTCAGTTGTGATGAAGCTCTTAGAGCTAGGAAACTACTTGAATAAGGGATATCATATTTGTGTCGATAATTTCTTTACATCCATCAAACTTGCTAAAGAACTGTATGCTAAGTGCACTTTTATTACCGGGACTATCCGGCATAATAGAAAAGATATTCCTGATGGACTAAAAACATCCTATGAGGTAGGAGAAAAAAAATACTACAGACAAAATAATATGCTAATGCTAGGTTATCAACAGAGACAAAGTAAAAAAAACCTGTCCTCTTTCTGTCTACCAATGCAAAGGCGGAATGTGAAGCGAAGTCAAAGAAGAGGGGTAATAACATAAGTATAACAAGCAGTGCTTTTTTTGTGACGGTACGCACCGGTACGCCATACCGGAACCTCTGGGTAAGGGGAACACATTGCGAGTTTTGGAGATGAGGAACAATGAATGGTTAGGTAGGCTGTAGACTTTTAACTAGGTCTACTTTGTTTGTGAGCGGACTGTACCGGCCCGGCTTGTGGTCAACTGACTCATGCATCCTACCTCTCCCCCTCCCCAAACCCCGTCATACGCTTGTATACACTGTCACTGCCACAGCAATAAATTACTCGTCTCGGTTTCAGTTTCAGTTCAGTTCAGTGCGACAGCTTTACAAGTGCGGACTACTTTTCTATTGTGTTCGCCTTTGCATAATTGTATCGAATTAGTGTGGTGTGCTTAAATTTCACTTGTGCTGTGTAGTGTGTGCGTTTACAATGCACAAAATAACTAATTATTTTAATAAACCAGAAAAAAATTAAAACTTGACAAAGCAATTGAAGCAGAAAAATGCCTAGCACCGGCAGCACCGCTAATGGAACTGGATCAATCGGAGTTACCACTGCCTACTTCATCCTCATCCAGCGTTAATTCAGCTTCTGACGACGTAAAAGATGGTGATAAACAGAGGCCAGACTGTTGGACTTTTGAACAAATAAGTGAGTTTTGTAAAAAGTACAACTGGTTAATTGCACAAAACCAAAAGCTGGGATGTATGGTGTGCCAAAAAGTTGGGTCTTTGGGTGCTGAGAAAAAGACTGGAATGAAAATATCCAAGCAGTGGACTGGATGTAATATCTCTAGTTTTGGGGAAACTCGAGCGCAGCAACAAACTGCATTAAGGAAGAAAATTTACGACCACAAAGACAGTGCTGCACACTTGGCAGCTTCGAAAATATTAGAAGAGTCCCAGAAAGAAACACTAGACAAAGTGTTTTTAAAAACTGTACAAAGAGAACAAGAAGTTACTGAGAGAATTTTCCGGACAGCCTACAAGGTTGCAAAGCAGAACCAATCTTTCTACAACTTTGAGTCAGAAATCGACCTTCAAGAGCTCAATGGATTAAATATGGGCCGAATTCTACATTCAACTAACGCCTGTGTAAATATAACTAACCACATCAGTGCTGAAATGAGAAAACACATTGTTCAGGAAATAATTAAATCGGATGATAAGTTTGCAATAATAATAGATGAATCGACTACTTTGAGCAAAAAATCAACCTTGATTATCTATATTAGAGTGTGCCTTAGCAACTTAAATATGGAATCTCCAGTAAATGTGTTCTTGGACCTAGTGGAACTCAAAAGTTTAACGTCACAGGGAGTTTTTGAGGCTATCATTCAATGTCTTGAAAGTTACAAATTAGATGACAATGTTTTGAAAAGTAGATTAATTGCTGTTGGATGTGATGGAGCAGCAGTGATGCTTGGGCGAAAATCCGGATTGTGTGCTCTTGTAAAAGCAAAATATCCATCCACTATTTTTTGGCATTGCTTAAATCATAGGCTTGATTGAGCTTTGTGTGAATGATGTTGTTAAGAAAATGGCTAGTATCAACCATTTCAAAGTATTTGTTGATAAACTTTATGTTCTTTACCACGCATCACCAAAGAACAGCCGAGAGTTACATTTGGTTGCAAATGAACTCGGTGTTCAATTGTTGAAAATTGGAAGAGAGCTGGACACTAGATGGGTAGCTTCCAGTTTTCGCACAGTCTCAGCAGTTTGGGAGAATTACGAGGTTCTAGCAAACCATTTCATGGCAGCTAAAGAAGATCAAACACGTGATAGTGCCGACAGATGCAAATATGATGGCCTATTAAGGAAAATAACATCCACGAGTTTCGTTCTAGATTTGGCACTGATGAGTGATGCACTTCAAGAATTATCAGAAGTCAGTGAAGAGCTACAACACCGAGATATCGATTTATTCCAAGCTAACAAAAAACTTAAGATTTTGTTAAACACATTTATAGCTCGGAAAGATAATCCTGGCACATTTTATGAACAAGCTGTGACATCTGTCAATAACAAAAGTTTCATGGGAATCCAACTTTATGAAAACCCCAAGGCACGGTCCATCGATCCTGTAGTCTATTATGAAAATCTTACAGGAGCTATTGAAAATAGAATGCTGAATGGTGAAGATGCAGATTTGGCAGAGTCGGCCCATATAGTTGTCACAAGCACTTGGCCCAAAGACACTAAAGACAATACTTTCGGTGAGAAAGAGGTTGAATCACTTGCAGTTCGTCTTCACTTGAACAAACGAGAGACAGTAAAAGCATTCCGCGAATACGTCTTCAACAATTGTGAACACTTTGGTGGAAGTTGTGAAAATGTAACCAAATATCCTAAGAACATGCTTCCGTTGATAACTGCTTTAAAGACAATTCCAGTGTCATCAAGTGAATGCGAAAGAGGCTTTTCGCAAATGAACCTTGTAATTACTGATCACAGAGCATCTTTGGCGACAAAGACTGTCAGTGCTTTGCTTTTTCTAAAATTGAATGGCCCACCACTTACATTCTTCAACCCATCAAAGTATGTGGAATCATGGTTGCTTCGAGGACGGCATTCTGCCTTGGATACGAATAGCAAGGAGAGAAATAGAGGAGAGAAGACCAATGAAAACCTTTCGAAGCTTTGGACAGTTTTATAAAATGTTAGTAAAAAGTTTAAGATTTTATAACAATTAAAAATCGTTAACATTTTATGATTTCAGCACACTTTTTTAAAACTGTACTGTAACAAAATATAAATTGAGACAAGTAATGTAACTAATATAATGTATAATAAAAGATTGTTCGCAGACATACATGTGTGATTATTTTTTAATCCAAACAGTGTAGTACGTATTTTATTAAAAAATGTAATTCCAGAGAACGTTGCTATAAAAAAATTATACCTCGTCACTAAATTATGAGAAACTATGTAGGTACTTGTAAAGGGGTCAAAAAGTGTTGAAAATCGTTTTAAGAGGACCAAATTTCAAAAACTTTCCAGAGTTAGGCCCTTGGACCCCCCCTCCCGTTTTTGGTGCAGGAACCCCCCCCCCCCCCCAAACGTACCACCGAGAGTACCGGAACCTCATATTTTACAAAAAAAAGCACTGATAACAAGTAAACCAAAAATGATAAGGGAGTACAATGACTTTATGGGAGGTATTGATGGAAATGATCAGATGCTATATCATTATTTTAATTAAAGGAAAACCATAAAATTTTGGAAGAAACTTACATTCAATATAATTTCTAGAATGGTCTTAAATTCATATACATTGTAAAAACAACACCGAAAATCCTGTAAATAGACTTCAATACATATCAAACCTGGTTGATGAATTAACAGTTGAATGGGCATATGTGAGAGGAGTAGGCCTAGGTACTCCTCAAAATCAAGCGAGTAATGCAAATAACAACGGTGGTGCCAAAACATTTTTTGAAAAAATACCTGACAATAAAGAAAAAAACTGCTGTGTTTGCAGTGCAGAAAGTACAAGAAGTGGAGGGAAAAGAAAAAAGTCTACTTTTATGTGTGTTAACTGCAAAAAAGGTCTGCACACTAAATGTTATCCTTTTCACAGATGCTTGTAAATAAAAAAAAGATTTTCATTTACTCGGATGGTAATTTTTAGTTTTTATTTTGTTAGGATTAGGAGTTTTTTAAGTTAAATATATGAAATAGTTTATTGTTTGCCTATTGACATTCAATATATTTGGTTAAAAGTATATTATATGTGTAAGTGCAACATGGTATGAGATATTGTTGTTAACTGGTAAAAACCCCGAACTAGTGTTTTTTTAAAAAAGCCAGAACTTTTTTATTTCTCAACATATCAGTGTGAAGTATGGATTTTATTGAAGATTGTTAAATGTTGTTTTGTCAAGTGTTATTAATTTTGGTCAAACAATTTTTTTATGCCTATCCACATCGCAAAGAAGTAAAAAAAATTTCAAAATATTTTTTGGTAAGTACGTACATACAGGGTGACTACAAAAGAACTCCGGGGTTTTAAAAATTCATATATTAATAACTATAGAAGATAAAAAAAATGTTTATAATTTGTTCGAAACGATTAGCTTATCAAGTTTTACTCATACCAATAGGGAATGTTTTCTTCAACAGTTCGCAGCTCTGCGTAGCTTTGACCTTGAAACAACGTCTCGGCAGAGAGTGACTCAGTGCCGTCTGGACTGCCGCGCTATGGCGACGCCGCAACAAAAGGCTCAGTGCGTTATTTGGCTTATAGAAACTAATTCTGTTGTTACGGTACAAAGAAACTTTCGACGTAATTACGGTGTTGATCCGCCTACGGACAAAACAATTCGTCAATGGTTAAGTTTTTTCAAGGAAACCGGAAGTGTTTTAAAACAAAAGTCACCGGGTAGGCCGCGTGTGTCACAAGTGAATGTGGACAGAATCCGCACTTCATGCCTTCGAAGCCCTAAGAAATCGATAACAAGGCGCAGTCTGGAGTTGGGATTACCGAGATCAACGGTTCATAAGGTAGTTCATAAAAGACTTCGTTTAACTGCTTACAAGATTCAGCTGTTACACCACATTAAACTAGCAGACAAGATTAAGAGATTTGACTTTGCTGTTTCTATGCTGGACAAAATTGAAGAAAATAATAATTTCTAAAAAACTGTTATTTTCACTGATGAAGCTATTTTTCATGTGAACGGAACTGTAATAATTGTAGAATTTGGGGTTCAGAGCCGCCCCATGAGTTTATTCAGTATGAACGTGACACACCTAAAGTGAATGTTTGGTGTGGTCTTATGCATGATAGAGTCATAGGTCCTTTCATTTTTGTTGAAAGAACTATCAATGGTGATGTCTATTGTGACATGTTGGAGGAATATGTTTTTCCTCAGTTAGATGATATTGAGGCGGAGAAGGGTTTAGTCCACTTCCAAGATGGGGCACCGCCACACTTCAGTATGCGTGTGCGTGAGGCACTTGACGCTCGACTCGGCATCAGATGGATTGGAAGGGAAGGACCTATTCCATGGCCTCCAAGGAGCCCTGACATGACTCCGTTGGACTTTTTCTTCTGGGGGCATATCAAGAACCTTGTGTATGGAGAGAAAATCCGAGATGTTGGCCATCTCAGGGAACGAATAATCAATTGCGTGGCAACCGTGCCCCCAGACATGCTGGCCAGGACATGGGAAGAGATTGAATATCGTTATGATGTGTGCCGTGCCACTAACGGGGCTCATATTGAACTGTATTAATATGTAAAAAAAACTTGACATTACTACCTTTCTAATAATGTATAAAACATTTATATTCCTTTTTTCCTTCATTAAAATATTATACTTCAAAACCCCGGAGTTCTTTTATAGACACCCTGTATTATATAAAAAAAGTAATTGTAAATATTTGCATGTCGTTTTATATTTTATTTTATAGTATATATCAACTATTTAGGAAGCTAATAACACTCAAACTAATAAATTTGCTTCATAAATAAATTTCTAGTAAAACGCGACAAAATTGCCTAAAAGAGCCTGGGATTTTTGGGTATGTCATTAGTAAAAATACCTGGGATTTTTGGAACAAATTATAAAAAAAAAATCTGGGATGGAAAGGGTTAATGGCTGTAAGTCTTCCTTAGCCACCGTTTTAAAGGATTTAGGATTCCCCTATAAGAAGTTTAACAGTAGAAAGGTGTTAATGGAGAAACCATCTTTAGCCCTCAAGAGATGCCAGTTTCTTCAGAAAACACATAACTTAGATTTAAAAAAAAACACGGTGTTCTTGGATGAAACCTGGCTTAATGAAAACATAAGTCATGAGAAAGGATGGACCGATGGAAGTGTTAAAGGAACTTCCATATTCTTTAATTGAGACAATTGAACGCCCCCCTTGGAAAAGGGAAACATTTGATAATTTGTCATTCAGGAAGTCAAGATGGCTGGATTAAAGTGCCACCTCTTGTTTTTCAGTCCTGCAAGACCGGAGACTATCACGAGGAAATGGACTCTAAGGTATTCGAAAATTGGTTTTTCAATATATTAACCCCCGTGTTACCTCCCAGCAGCACTATTATTATGGATAATGCTTCTTATCATTCGCCAGTGGAAAATAGGGCACCCACATCAAGTTCTACCAAAGCAGAAATGATAAACTGGCTGAATGATAATGGGGTGTGTTTTCCACCAGACCTGAAGAATCCTGAGCAAACCCCTGCATCCTACCTACGTCATTGATTCTAAAACAACAGAGCTAGGATTCAAAGTAATCCCCCTTCCCCCGTACCATTGCCAGTACAACGCTATTGAAATGGTATGGGGGTATTTGAAGAAATACGTGAAGGATAGAACCAAACTTTAAAGGTGAATGCCTTAAAAGTACTATTTTTCGAAGCCGTATCTGCTGTAACACCTGAACTATGGAATAAGTTACGTTAAGCATGTGAAAAACTTGATGGAAGAGGACTGGCAAAGTGAGGGGCTCAATGATTTGAGTGTTCGTGAATTCATAATAAACTTGTGTCCTGGTGATACAGACTCAGAAAGTAACAGTGACAGTAACAATGAAGATGACGACGACTTTGGATGCGAAATTTAAAAATAAGTAAGTGAACTTTTGTTAGGTAATAAGATGATTGTACATAGTTGATATATTCTGTAGTTATAAGATTTGATTTTTGGTATTTCACATTTTCACTAAAGCCAAGAGAGAGAGAGAGAGAGGGTTATCTTCGATATGTGTCTCTTGGAGTGCAAGGATATCTACATTATTTCCTAGAAGGACCCTACTGATGCACTCACTCTTCACCTTGCTTAAACCCTCAATGTTAAAATGGACTACATTTAAAACAGAACCTATTACTGTACAACCTCGTTAAGTCGGCCCCCTTTATGTCGGATCTCCGGGTAATCCGGACCGGCTTGTGATAAACATAAAATACATATTTTGGTAGCGATATCGTATATTTGAGAGCATGACTGCGTGGGAACTGCATGACAATACCGCGCCGAGTGATTTGCCGCGAATGTACATATTTGTGAGCCTGACTGTAGCGCTGCACCTGTACAATGAGTCATTGACCTTGAGACAATTGGAGCGCTTTCTCCTCAGTTCGGCATCACTTGTCACACAGTTTGATCGTTCTTTATCTTGTTCCGAGAGTCGTAAAGTTTTAGTCTATGGTTTTGTGTTCTTTACACACTGTCCTGTTTTTATTTCCAGTTTCACAATGGAAACGAAACAAAAAAAATATTGTTGTAACAATGGAGAAACGTCTTGAAGCATTAGGCAGAATTGACAAAGACGAATCATTGAAACCAATTGCTGCGTTCTATGGTGTTGGGACTTCTACAGTATCAAATTGAGGGAAAAAAACAGGAAGTTGAAAAATTTGCTTCAAAATGATTTAGAACGACAGTTTGGATGATCGATAAAAAACGAAAAATTAAACGTTGGATGATGCATTATTTGTTTGGTTTTGTGATGAAAGAGAATGCGGTTTACCAGTGTCAGGATCAATTATTCAGCAAAAAGCCCTCAGCTTGAATAAAAAATTGCCAGACGGAGACGTGAATTTCACTGCCAGTCAAGGTTGGCTTGATAGATGGAAGAAACGGCACGGTATAAACCACCTTACTGTGACTGGAGAAAGATTATCAGGCGATGTAACGGCAGCTGACAAGTTAAAAAACGAGTTTAAAGAGATTGTGAAAAAAGAATATTTGTTACCGGAATAAGTCTAGAATGCAGATAAACGGGTATATTTTATCGAATGTTACCGAGCAAAACCCTTGCCATGAAAATTGATGAGTCAGCAAAGGCTTTGAAAGTAAGGTTCGCCTCACCATTATGGCGTTTAGTAATGCGTCAGGTATGGTATCTCTAATGCCCCACAACTCCCCATTAGCCAGGATCTCCCACGTCAGAATGGTAGATTAGATTAGATTAGATACACCGGGTTGTGGTCCTGTCACCAAGCCCACCGCGCCTAGACTCCATGGCCCTTTGCGCCCCGAACCTGACGACAGTGTCACAAGAGACCAGTCCCCCTTATGAAGGACATGATTTCCCCGAGTGTAGCCCTTCTAATATCCTCTGGTTCCAGAAAAGCGGCACCCAGAGTCCTATGCCTAAGAGATGAGAGAGCTCCACAATGACAAAAGATGTGTATGGAGCTCTCCTCATCCTTCTCACAAAGCCTACATGTGGAGTCTTCTGTTAGGCCCATTATCTTCATATGTCTGTGAATAAGATTATGTCCGGTCAGCATTCCCGTAACCGGCCTCACCTTAGCCCGGTTACAGCTCAGCAGATCTCTGCTGTACCTGCGATCCGGTCCTTGGATAAGTGCACGAGACTGCCTGAGCCCGGACTCGGTCCTCCATCTGCCATCGTGTTCCTCAGAGGTCCACCTGTCAATTCTTCTTTTTACCTTTTGAAAAGGAATACCAAGAGCCGGCTCCGAACCCAGCAGAGGGCACTTTGCCCCTCTCCTAGCCAGTGCATCGGCTCTCTCGTTTCCATCAATACCAGCATGCCCAGGGACCCATATGAGTCTCACCTATTTACGCTGGCAAAGTCTCCAGGATCCCCTGACACTCCCATACCAACTTAGAACTGGTACGTGGTGCCATGATCGCCACCTGGCTGTTCGAGCAGATTGAAACTACTCATCCGAAGCCACCTAGACGCATTTCTTCTTGTCTGGCTGTCATGATAGCCATCACCTCCGCCTGGAAGACGGTAGCATGGGCCCCCAGGGGTACAGACAGAACTTTCCGTGCCCCTTCCCGTATACCCCAGCACTCGCGCCTCCTTCTGTGAGTGAGCCGTCTGTATACCAGACGCTTCCTTTGACTTGTGCAGGCTCGGTACTCCCTATCCACTTATCTCTACTTGGAAGGAAGGCGCTTACCTGCCTGTCAATTCTGTACCTAGGTGTCATTGAGTCTGTTCCCATGGAAAGCAGCGGGTCCAGACCAATGTCCCTAGATAGTATTTCCCCATGGAATCCTGGTTGGCCAGGCAACCAGCCACCAGTAGTCCTTATTCTAAGGCCGCTTTACAAGCTTCCCCTTTTACAAACAGGTCCATTGGGCGGAGCCCAGTGAGGACCTTCATCGCCTCCAATGGGGTTGTTCTAATTGCGCCTGTAATTCCCAGGCATGCCATTCTCTGACAACTGTCTAATGTTAGCCTTGCACTGTTCTGTGCCATGGCCGGCCACCAGACAACTGCCGCATAACATAAGGAGGGCCGAAGTACACTCTTGTATAGCCAGTAAACCATTTTTGGTTTAAGACCCCACATTGTCCCAATGGCCCTCCGACAAGCCCAAAAAGCTATTCTGAACTTCCTGGCTTTCTCCTGAAGGTGCTTGAGCCAGTTCAGTTTAGCATCCAGGATAACCCCCAGATACTTAACCGACCCTGTAGCTCTTAGCTTCATATTTCCCATACTGGGCATGTATAGGCCATCCAGCCTCTTCTTCCTAGTGAAAAGTACAAGGTCTTGTTAGGATTAACAGAGAGCCCCTTGTCCCTACACCAACTTTCTAGGTATCTCAAAGCAGCCTGGACGACGTCCGACACCGTGCTGGCAAACTTAACAACACCCAGTATACACACATCGTCCGCGTACGCCTGATGAGCATATACCCCATCCCGTTCAGCGCCCTTAGTAGGTCATCAACAACCAGGGACCACAGAGAGGGGAAAGGACACCCCTTTGGGGGCAACCACTTCCGACTACAACCTCAACCGACGCTTCATTCAGTGTTGCCTTAACCATTCTGCTGCATAGGTAGGCTTCAATCCATCTGGCAATATTGCCTTTGACGCCTGTCCTAACGACAGCAGCGATCATAGACTGCAGGGAGACATTGTTGAACGCCCCCTCTATGTCCGTAAAAATACCCATGGCTAGCTCCTTCTGCTGAATCGTCTCCTCAACGCTCGTGACGAGTCTGTAAAGAGCCGACTCAGCAGATCTCCCAGCCATGTATGTGTGTTGATTTGTATGGAGCAGGTTATCTCTCAATACCCCGTCCCTCATATGCCTATCGACCAGCCTCTCCAATGTCTTTAATAGAAAAGACATGAGGCTAATCGGTCTGAAATCTTTAGGTCTGGAATGTGTACCCCTTCCAGATTTGGGTATACAGACCACTTTTACGGTCCTCCACAGCCTTGGGATAAAACCCAAGGCCAGGGAAGCCGTACATATTGTGGTTAGGTGGGATAAGAGCGACTCCAGGCCCCTCTGCAAGTGCACAGGCAAGAGAAATCAAGACAAGCTTCTTCTATGGTAAGATAACAGAGGAATCAGCTTCCAGCAGTTCTGAGTTAGGGTCTCAGTTTTGTTGCTCTAATAAATCCATCTTCCCGTTGTCTAGGCACCGTTTTGGAATTCGAAAAATATTCTCAGCAGTTTCACTATGATGTTCAAAATGAAATAATTGAAATCATATCAAATTTGGTCAGGCAGTACATACCTGATGATGCTAAAAAATATAAACAATTGTTTATGATGGTTGATGAAATTCCAGATGTATCACATCAAGAACAATATAACCGAAAAGCTCGAAATCAAAGAAAGCTTTCTTGGTTTTTACAAAACATATTTGACTGATAGTGAAACGTTATACAAGCTACTTTTTTCAATTTTAAGTGAACTTGAGATTGACCCTAAAAATATAATTGCTCAGTGCTATAATGGAGCGGGAAACATGATTGGTGCTTACAAGGGTGTCGCTGTGAGGATGAAAGAACAAAGCATGTATGTACATTGCTACATGTATTCTCTAAATCTTGCAAATGTTGATGTATCTAAAAACATTCCTTCTGGTCACGTTTGTAGCACAGTCCATCAAATAAACTGTTTTATTGGGGCTTCTCCTAAAAGACATGCAGTGTTTGCTACAGTAAAAAATTCAGCATGTGCAGTCAAAGAAGGAATGACGAGATTTAGCAGCAGATATGAAGGCTTGTGAGCTGTTCAACAGGACTTAGTAGATATACTGCACACTCTAGAAAATATTGAAGCTTGACGCAAAAACTTGTGGAGATGCTTATGGATTAATGACATGTATTACCAAGTTTGAGTTTATTTTTGTATTGAGTGCTATGAAGCAATAAAAAAGTAAATAAAAAAAATCTTTCAAAGTACATGATGATGTGTCCATTCAGAAAGTAGTCCAGGTGTCTGACAGTGCAGTTAAGTCCATAAAAGGTTGGAGAAATGAAGAACAGTTCCTAAAGTTTTTTACTGAAGCACTTGATTTTTGTGAAAGATGTCTTTTAGGGGCCAACAATTCAACAAAAAAGAAAACTTCCACTAAATATAGTTCATCCTGAATATTAATTAACCTCAAGTCTACTTTTTAAAAACATTTTAAAACCCTCTGTAGACAGACTCAGTGAGAACATTAGGCCACGCTTTGAAAAAAAATCAGCTGGCTCTACTCTACAACATGGAAATACTGCTGACGGCTTTGATGAAGAACAACTCAGTTTGTAACGACTGTATCAAAGAAGCATGTTTTGTTATGAGTTCCGCGTTTGGTTTGAAAAATTACAATTTAGCCTCAGAAATCGAAGTTATTTTCAAAAAATAAAAAGCATAATTCAGACCTAATTGTTCGTCATCTTATTCCAAATTTGGTTTCACAATTCAAATCAGAAAATGTCCATTACCACTATGTATTCCCTAATTTGTTCAAGCTTCTGCAACTGTTTTTTACTATCCCTTTGTCCACTATAATGGCAGAACAATATTTCAGTGTCTTGAAATGGATAAAAAAAAACCAGTTTTATCCAAGAATAATTAATAAAACAAATATAGTATTTAACGAAGAACAACAAAATCTACTGAACAAAGGTCTGAAATATAACCTACACAAAACGAAAACATTTACTAATACTGCAATAAATGCAGAATCAGCAATACAATATCTCAGCCTAAAGGACCAGAAAACAGCCAGAGTTCTAATAAACCAAAAATTTAAAATAAATAGTGGGAATTATAATACAAAAATCTCAAATAAACACAATGAATTCTTTATAGCCAAATTAATTTATGAAAAATTAGAAGAAAATAATGCCATGATCACCAAAGCAGACAAAGGAAACACAATAGTAGGGGAAGGGTGGGCATAGTGGCCACTCTAAGGAAAACCCATTTTTATCAAGAAGTTAAAATTGTTAAAACAAATAACAATTAATGTGTAAGGTATCTTATTTAGTTGTACACATTTAAAAAAATAATGCATAACTATATCTTAGTTACTTTTTGTAAAAATAATGTTTTTTCCAAACTCTAACAAATGGCCACTTTGCCCGATGGGGAAGGGCAAAGTGGCCACTGAATGGCCACTTTACCCGATGTGACAAATAAATACTACAACTGCTTTTTAAATGACAAAGTATGTATGTATTATTACAATTTGAAGTATTAATACATTTCCTAATGTTTCTTGACATGTAAAGCAAAAATAAGCGATAGCTGAAATCATTTTTGAAACATTTTAAGAATTTGTGGCCTCCTATTTAATGTTTATTTGCAGAGGTCACATATGAACTCATTGTCTTCCTCTTCACACCCAGCACAAGCTTCATGTGCCCATTTGTGGCAACCGGAGCATCTGATCCACCCTTCATTTTGTTTAGACTTTGAATACAAGTCCTGACAGTACAGACAATCTACGTCACTCTCATCACTATCAGATTCATTAAAAAACAAAGCACGATTTGCCACTTTTGATTTCCTTTTCTCTTTAATAGGATTCTTTTTTTTGTTTACCGACTTCTTTTTGTCTTCTTTTTTCTCTAGTTTAATTTTTTTCAGTCTTTCTTTTTTTTCCTTTTCTGCCTTCGCTGCTTCAAGGTCAGCCTTGTAAGGGCTTGAGGTCAAAATTGCAGCCGAACCCTTTTTCTTCTTATTTTGTCGTTTGATAATGATTGTTTTTGGGATTGGAATAATATCCTGAGGGCTTATAGCAAATGATGTACTGGGTATGGATATTGGACTTACAGCAGATGAGGTACTAGGCATGGAGCTTGGGCTTAAGGCAGATGAGGTACTGGGTTTAATAATCGGACGTCCGTTAGTTGCGGTATCAGGGCTTAAAGAGACGAGAACAAATGATGTTGTGGGGTCTCCGGAACCTACAATAGGTCCTAAGATTGCACTGACATTGGTATCGGGATCTGCAGGTCTTTCTTCATCAGGGTTCGATGACACTTGATTGACGCCAGCTGTTGGGTGTGACTCAGAGGGATTGGGAACTTCTGTGGTTGTAGATGCTACAAAATCTGCTTCAGTGAACACGTCCCTGTTAATTGGTACTATGCCACATCTTCTGAATCCCTTCACGGCAACAGTAGGAGTAGAAGCACTTAAAAATGCCTCCCCGAGAAGACGAGAAACTTGGTATTGAGTTACCTGCCTACCAGGGTTATTGCGCAAGAATCGCTCAATTGCTTGGACACAGTATGTGTTAAATGGCCCCATAAAGGCTACGTCTAATGGCTGGAGCTTGTGACTACAATGAGGAGGGATGCAGACCACAGTTGTATGGTTTTTCCTAGCCTTTTCAATAAAGTCAAGGTTTCTAGTGTGAGTTGCATGCCCATCAAGTATCAATAAAACAGGGTCATCTTTTGAAGGCTTGGCAAAGCCCAAAAAGTGCTCAAACCATTGCGTAAAAATGTCTGTTTGCATCCACCCTGATGGGTGGCAAGCAAAAACTGTACCTGGCGGAGAACCATCTTGGAGTTCGACTTTCATCCGCTGTCTAGGAAATATGACCATAGGAGGTATAAACGTCCCCCCTGCTGACATGAAAACGACAAATGTTGAAAGGACACCTCTTTCAGCGGATCTAAGTGAGCCAACTTGTCGTCTACCTTTAAGTGCAAAAACCTTTGACGACTTAGTCTGGACAGTCATAAGGCCCGTTTCATCGACATTGTAAACCCTGTGAGGAGGGTATAAGTGATTTTTCTGGACATCCTCTAAAATATCGAAAAACTTTGTAACATTTACTTTGTTGAATGCTTGGGCTCTTGCTGCTGAAGTCGCCTCTGGTACTCTCAACACCATTTCAGGGTGGCGCTGTCTAAAGCCCCTAACCCAATCTTTCCCAGCTAATCTCAGGTCATGGTTGAAATTATGTGGGATACCATTTTGATCTGCAAGTTTGTATGCAAGGCTACGCAAATCAGATACAGTAATTCCAAAAAAACGTACCTCCATATCCAAAAGATGTTGTACAAGCTGCTGTTCTTGTTCTTCATTAAAAACAGGACGGTAGTTCCCTAGAACTTTATTTATTTCTGTAGCACGCTGGTTCTTATTTAGAACCCGATGTTTCAACGTATTTCTGGGCACATTGAAGGTTTTAGCAGCTGTCTGCATAGGCATACCATCTTTCACGGCGTTTATAGCTTGTTGCATCGCCTGAGAGTCCCAAGACTGCTGATCGCTTTTTCGTTTATACTTTGACACCATGACTCCACCTAAAAATAAAAAATAAAAAATTGAAATACCTACTTTTTTTTAATTATACAAGTGAATGCCGTTCTAAGAGACCTAAATTGGATTAGATTAGTCTTATAACTAAATACTTGGTGTAGGGCATCTTAACTGGGTTCAGGCACAGGTACAATAAAAACATATTGCATTAAAAAACAAAATATTTGGTGTCGTGCAAAGTGGCCATGGTGGAGGGCAAAGTGGCCACGGCAGTGGCCACTTTGCCCTCTCTGACGCCATTACGAAAATGCGTCTCTGCAGGTACACCCGTAACACCAGCTCTTACTTTTACACATGAATTGATAGCTTAAATCACACTTATTTCAATGGTTATTGTTAGTATTACATACTAGACTTGTAGTTATAGTTATGATAGGTAATTCAGAACACTCACCTTACATCAACAACTTGAAAAACAACTAATTTTATGATAAAATCCAACCGCTTAAACTGAGCACCTTCACGAAGCTACGGAACACTAATGGCGGTCTCGGGCAATAGTTGAGGCGTTGGCCGCCAGGTAGAAGCACTTCTTGGTAGAGAAATCGTCCGTGGCCACTATGCCCGCCGTGGCCACTATGCCCGCCGTGGCCACTTTACCCACCCTTCCCCTAATTATGTACAGAAACGAATATCAGACGAAAATAAAAGATTTTATCAATAAAAACAAGATAAGTAAACTGAAATCAGATCCAACAGCTAAATATAACCTAACCTTCAAAAAACCACTAAACAAATGTTAACGCTTGTTTAACGAAAAAGAAATTAGATCTTTAAAAATGATGAATCCAGAAGCACCAAAATTAAAAGGACTCCCAAAAATCCACAAAGTTGACAGCCCAATTAGGCCAATAGTAAATTTCACAACATCACCTACATACAAGATAGCAAAAAAACTAGAAATAATGATTAGAAAACTCATCAAAATAGAAAACAGCCATAGCCTAAGAAATACAATTGAATTAGTAGACAAGATAAAAGAAACGAATATCAAAGATCATCACAGCCTAGTATCTTTTGAGAGAAAACCTTTACACCAATGTTAAAAATACTTGAAGATAACTTAAAGAAAAATCAATCCATAGATAATGAAATTATAAACCAACTAATATCTCTACTGACTGTCCTTTTGGATCAAAATTATTTTGAATATGAGGGAGAATACTACCAACAACAGGAAGGCCTAGCAATGGGGAGCCCTTTATCTGGTATTTTAGCCGATTTATTTTTAAACCATGTTGAAAATAGCAGAATTATGAATGAAAACAATAAATATTATAAAAAACTGACACATTACTTCAGATATGTGGATTATATATTTTGCCTATACAATTACCGGCCAATTTCCATAGTCCCTATTTTTTCAAAGATTCTTGAATCTGTAATGCACAAACAGTTAAACTCATATTTCAACCAAAACAGCCTTATTTCAAGTAGTCAGTTTGGTTTTAGAGAAGGCTGTTCAACAACAACTGCTCTCTTAAAGTTAGTTGATACTTCTCTAAAAGCTTTTGAAGAAAAAGAATCTGTAGGTGTTGTGATGTGCGACTTAAGTAAGGCATTTGATTGTGTCCCGTACAACATCCTGATAGATAAACTCCTATGCTATGGAGTAAGAAATGAATCTATTGATATTATCAAATCATACCTCACTGACAGAAAGCAGTATAACTCTGTTAAAGGGCAGGCTTCAACTGTGATGGACGTAAGCTTGGGAATCCCACAGGGCTCCGTCCTTGGGCCGTTCTTTTTTCTAATAACAATTAATGATTTACCGTTACATGTTAATACGCAGGCCATTATGTATGCAGATGATGTGACTTTGATAGTTTCACATAAGAACTTGAACATTCCCCATACATTAATGGAAGATTCTCAAAACAGAGCTATCAATTGGTTTTCATCTAATAAACTTCTTTGCAATAGAGAAAAAACACAAAATAATACTTTAAGTCTTGCTCAAAACAAAGATTCTCAAACAGTAAAATTTTTAGGTTTTCAAATTGAACTGGCAAGTACACATTGACACTATATGTAAGAAAATAAGCTGTGTTAACTACTTAATTTGGAAACTTAGAGACATTTTAGATGACAGTTATTTAAGAACGGCATACTTCAGTTTTTTCCAGTCACACATCGCTTATGGATTGTTGATATGGGGACATTCTCATCATGTAAACGAAGTCTTGCTTTTACAAAGGAAAGTTATTAGAACCATGTGTAGAGTTGGACCGCTGGAACATTGTCGACCACTTTTTAAAAGGTTAAAAATTCTCACTGTTTACAATCTATACATATACCACATTTTACTGTACACAAAAACTAACTTAAACAATTACAGCACAAGACAAGACATCCATAACCACAACACCCGTTCCAAATCCATGATTGATTTTCCACAGCATAGACTCAGTAAAACCTCTCACTCTTCTCAAATAAATGCAATAAAATTTTTCAATAAACTACCACCTTCTGCTCGAACCATTCCTTTCAAAAACTTCAAATATAAAATATACGACTGGCTAGTTTGTAACCCTTCTTATTCAATTCAAGAGTTTTTACTGTGTGACGCTTCAGTTATTGTATTATCTTTATAACATAACTCAACGGAAACTTAGCATAGCTATATATCTTTATTAAAAAGAAAAATTAGGTTTAATTTAACACAAGTGACAATGCCTATTTCATGTATACTTATGATCAATGGCAATAAAGAATTTGAATTTGAATGGAAACCATAGACGAATTGAAATTTTCGGCAAATATCTAAACACCATCCATCCGAACCTGAAATTTACAACTGAAATAGAACAAAATAATAGTTTAAATTATTTGGATCTAACCATAACAAAATCGAACCAGAAATTAGAATTTAAGATTTACAGAAAACCTACTATCACCAGCCATACAATACATGCAACTTCGAACCATCCCATGAACCACAAATTAGCCGCATACAACTCTTATATCCATAGATTGTTAAATATACCAATGGATAAACAAAATTACAACAATGAAATCACAATATTAAAATATATAGCAGTAGAAAATGGATATAAACCAGACGTAATAGACCAAATTATAAGAAAACAAAAAAGAAAAACAGTCAGAATCAGCACATTAAACCTAATGAACCAAATAAATATGTTGTAGCAGAATTTGAAGAAAACATGTACCATACATACAATAATATTTTTAAATCATTAGGATACAAAATAGCTTTCAGAACGACAGGAAATCTTGAGAAGACATTGACTGCCAGACCACAAAACATTAACAAATTCACAAAAACTGGAATTTACAAAATAGAATGTAATGACTGCCCTAAACACTACGTAGGCCAAACAGGCAGACCTTTCATGACCAGATTTAAAGAACATATCCCCAACAGAAATTACAAATCAAAATTTGCCCATCACTTAGTAGAGTCAGGCCACGACATCACAGGAATGGAACAAAATTTTAAAAGTTTGCAAAAAAGGAATAAAAATGAATGTAATAGAACAGTTTGAAATTTATAAATCAATAAAACAAAACCCTCTCCAAATATTAAATGAACAAACTGATTTCCACAGCAATGAAATCTTCGATACAGTTATACAACATCGAAAACATAACAAGAAATATAAACAACTCAATAATAAGCTGTAAGGTTGGCAATACCACCCTCATCTTGATTCAGCTCTAAAACAACCATTAGTGATTCAAAAATGCAAACTCAAGTATTTTAAACTTTAGTGGTTTAGTATGTAGTAAATAGTGAACACCTGAAGATGGAGATTAGTCTCCGAAACCGGTAGTCTAAGAAAAAAACTGAAGATTGGTGGCGGAACAAAAGAGGTAAAGTTTACCATCAACTGTTAATATTAAGCAATCAGGATAAAATACCGATAGAATAATCATGGAAAAAAACTATCTGAGAAATTTTATGCTTCAAGACATTTAGCTATACTAGCCATTAAAAAAGAAGCAGCTAAAAACCATAAAATTAGAAGAGTGTGTAGAAATTGATGCTAGGCTTCTCGCTTTGTATTAAAGCAATTTCACTTTGAGAAGTCGTATCATGTACATTACAGAAGTAAACAGACAAAGACAATTTGCAGCCAAAACTTGTAAACATAATTGAATGTATTGCAAGAAGTAACTGAACATTTGTTTGAACTTGAAAGATCTACCAGTGACATTGAAGAGAATTTGCAGCCAAAATCTGTAGACAATAACGTATTGAAAGAAAATGGAGAAGAGTTGCAACAAGAAAAAGGCAGTTCGAGCGTTGTAAGCGATGATAAAAAGTAAGCCTGTTGAAAGGAATAAAGAGGAAATATCCAGAGAGCAAACAAGAAAAATAAAATGAAAAATAGTAATGAAATGAACAATTTACAAATCAGTAAAACTTTAGGGATGAACAAGTTATCTATGATTTCGAAAGATGCATGTATCTGATTGTTATGGATGTAGTTGAAGTTGACTCTATGGCAGTAGATAAATAAGTTATCTTGAGAATCGAAACACATGGTATAGATAGATCTATATGCAGTGACTGTAATGAAGTTCAAACTAGGGCAGTAGAAAATATTTTTTCATGTTATTTTATATTTGTAAAGTAACTATGATTGTATTGCCTGCAGACCTTAAACCAAAGGTGTATATCTGATTAAATTAAATTGGCTATGGATGAAGTTCACACTAGGAAAGAGGTGACCAAGTTATCATAGAATCCAAAACATTTGGTAGATATCTAATAGTACTGGCTGCAGGTGAAGTTCCTTCAGACGCAGTAGACGATCCTTGATATCCCAAACTCATGGAATAAATAGTATTGACTGCAGGTGATGTTCAAACTGGGACAGTACATGAAAGTTTTCTTGACAATCAAAACACGTGGTATATATCTGATATTATTAGCTGCAAGTGATGTTCACACTGGGGTAGTAGACGAGAAAGTTATCTCTGAATCCAAAACATATGGTATACATCTGATAGTATTAGCCACAAGTGAAGTTCACACTGTAGCAGTAGATGAAAAGGTTATCTTGTAATGCAAAACACCTGGTATACATCTGATAGTGTTGAATTCAGGTGAAGTATACACCGAGGCAGTAGATGAAAAAGGTATCCTGGAATCGAAAACGTGGTGTATATTTGATTGTATTGGGTTTAGGTGAAGTTCACACTGTGGCAATAAATGAAAAGGTTATCTTGGATTCCAAAACATCTGGTAGAAATCTGATAGTATTGGCTGCAGGTAAGTTCACACTGGGGCAGTAGATGAAAAATTTATCTTGGATTCCAAAACATCTGGTAGAAATCTGATAGTATTGACTGCAGGTAAGTTCACACTGGGGCAGTAGGTAAAAAATTTATCTTGGATTCCAAAACATCTGGTAGAAATCTGATAGTATTGACTCAGGTGATGTTCACACTGGGGCAGTAGGTGAAAAATTTATCTTGGATTCCAAAACATCTGGTAGAAATCTGATAGTATTGGCTGCAGGTAAGTTCACACTGGGGCAGAAGGTGAAAAATTTAACTTGGATTCCAAAACATCTGGTAGAAATCTGATAATATTGACTTCAGGTGATGTTCACACTGTGGCAGTACATGAAAAAGTTATCTTGAAATCCAAAACACGTGGTATACATCTGATAGTAGTTGGATTCAGTTGCTAACAAAGGCTGATTCTTGATGTGTAGGAGAGCAAGAAATAAAACAAGAAAGACCTCCCATAAATATCATAACTGGGTATGCCCTGATCACCGGAAGAGTGCTTGTCTTAACTGTTTGTAAATGAAGTAAGAACAATCAAACACTATTATCAATAACAGTTTTGTGTATTTTTATAACTGATGGTAGTTTCATTCTTGTTCTCTTATTTGACTCACAATTTTTAAAAGATGTAACTTCGAAAAAACTAAAATAAATTAAAAGTATGTACACTTTTAGATGGAGGACTACTTTTTTCCACATGACCAACAACATAATTAATATCCACATGAAAAATGGAGTGTTAAGTAAGATAATTCTTTTCTTATCTGTTATTCAATCATATTACAATTTTATTAACAGAATTGTCAATAAACAGCATGATATATAAAGTAGTTAGTTAATAAAAAAAACTACCACATTGTTTGTAGATGAAGTTCACACTGGTGCAGCGGATGAAAAAGTTTATCTTAGAATTCAAAAGATGTGGAGTATATCTTCATTGTAACTGTAAATGAAGTTTTATTTCTTATAAATGATCTAAAAATAAAGATAATAATAATGCTAAGGCATCAACACACTGGTGATGCCAATAATAATTAACTGGTATTTAATATGTATAATAATTAATCTAAACCAAATTGTAATCATTAATTGTTAATTAATATAACTAACAACTAAGCTAAATCCAGGAGTTGAATGCTTAAGAAACCTGGATTTAGCTCTGTGACAGCAAGGCGGGAGATCAATATTTTAACACAAACAACATTAAAGACAGAAGTACTTTATTCTGTAGATCTGATTTTTTTTATATATATTTTTCAATCTTGATTAGTTTGGTAGCTGGCCTATAAAAGCTATACGAGATATATATATAGTTAATACACCTAATTGTAGCGTAACACTTTTACCAGTATCAGGATCCAGAAAGAGCGAGCCTTGTACACCTCAAACTGGGACTGGCTGGTGTAAATGAGAAAGAGTGAGCAATGTACATCCCAGCCTAGTACTGGCTGGTGTACTTGGTAAGAAGCAATGTACATCCCAGCATGGGATTGGCTGATGTACTTGGGAAGAAGCAATGTACATCCCAGCCTAGTACTGGCTGGTGTACTTGGTAAGAAGCAATGTACATCCCAGCCTAGTACTGGCTGGTGTACTTGGTAAGAAGCACACCCACCCATGGGAGGTTCCTCATTTGCAGGAATCTGTAATTAAAAATATGCCGATAAAAACATATTAGTATTATTTTGAATTACCTTTTTAGGTGGATGATGATTTTACAACCAATGTAGCCTTTCTATGCTAACCCCCGCCACCCACCCACCCATACAAGCACGGTGGTACTAGTCCACCCGTCCACCCATACAAGCACGGTGGTACTGGAAATACATGCACGCTGGTACTGGTAAATCCCAAACGTACATCCCAGCATGGGATTGGTTTGTATACTTGGTAAGAAGCAATGTACATCCCAGCATGGGATTGGCTGGTGTACTTGGGAAGGAGCAATGTACACTCCAGCCTAGGACCAGCTGGTGTAGTTGGGAAGGAACCCTCCTCCTTCACCATCAGTTATGGGACTGATGGTGCCCCGGGCTTGGGACCGGCATAGCGGAGTTACTTCAAGTGCTGAGCAGCTTATAAAGAACAGATTAACTATGGTTAATTTATTTGAAACCCACAAAACATTATTAAGTTTAAAGGATAAATGTTGTTTTTATTTCTCATGTGACATAGATAATGATGATACTTTGAACTCTTTCCCACCGTATTATCCAGGCTCCTAATCTCTGTTGCAGTCACATGCACTGTAACAGCTAATTCTACAACTGTAGTTATTACAGATTATGACGTAAATATTGTTTTTATCTTTTAGAAAATTAACTTAAGAGTCTAATATAATCTACAAACAAAAATATTTCAGAATACACTAGGGCTCTGCTTATCTGAACTAATTGGGAGTTTACCCTTATGACTAAAAGAGGGTATAGATAAATTTGCCCATACCTGAAAAGCAATACTATTGTTCAAACAGTGGTACCAATATGGCTGTTCAAAAATTCCCTTATAAAATGGCTTTTGTTACCCATATGGCATAGGTAGCTCTTGTTATTATTACAATACTTTGGATGTTTTAGATGTAGCAATGATAAAAATTACAATATTTGTCCATGCATTCTTCATCTTGGATATTTTATGCCATTTTGATATTCTTTTCAAAATAAATCTGTTCCTCTCTTGGACCTTAGCTGCAGACAATATTGCAGGTTGTATGTTTGTCAGAAAGCCATTCAGAGAGCAGGGTTTTCTCTCAACTTGTGATGTTTTGTAAAACATCTGTATATTCCAAAGGTGGCTACATAACATTAAATAATTAATACATTGTTATTAAGTTTCTACATCAGTTGCATTTTTTACTTAATGAACACAAACAACTTTGTTTGGGGAGCAATCCATATCCATTTATAGAAAATTGTAATTGGACCTCATTGGATTTGAATCCTTGCCTCTCTAGATTTGAAGTAAAAAGTGCTAACCACAAAGTTAAAAAGGCCTATATTATCTATTTAATTAATTAATTCAAGATATACCAGAGACTAATTGATAGTTAATCTTGGTATTTAATTATTTATTCATAAGACGCTGATCGTCAAATATGGGTAAATATGAATTTCGAATGAGTGTGATGAGTGAATGTAGTCATTGTTACAAACTAAAACTGACTTATTTAGAAAGTGTCATTAATTAATAGTTATCATGCAATTTCCAGACACCTCAAAATAATTGAAATTGACCGTTTCAAAGTGCTTAAAATTGAGTTAGATCATCATAAGAGATCTTTTCATCACACAGAAAAGTCTTTATTCAAAAGAAAATTATTGAAAATTATTTAAAAAGTTGTTTTGGACTTTTTAATATTCATTGTATTTTTATGCTTATCACGAATATATAATTGATTTTAGGAAAGTCAATTCAATTGATGACCTTTAATCATTTTTTTTAAATGTCAAAGCTAAGGTTACTATTGTACATTGAGTGTATTGCTCTACTTGTACAACACACTCAATGAACAATTTATATTAAAGGTGTTTTAAAAGTGTGAACTATTACAGAAGTTCAAAAGCGCATACACAAACAGTGTATTGCAGCATTAAAGGTATTTTAAAAGTGTGAACTATTACAGAAGTTCAAAAGCGCATACACAAACAGTGTATTGCAGCATATTTACAACAACAGAATGATAATTTACACAATAAATCACTAGTTACGGCACTACAACTGACTGCACTACACAGACTACAGACTGAGCGGCAAAACAGCTGACAAATGATGTTTCTCGTGAACACGTAACACAGTCAAAGACAACGAAATTAAAACAAGAGTACTAGTATACAGTAAATTAGTTATCTGAGAGGCACTATACGAAAATTCCAATTATTTTTCGAATAATTAATATAAATGTCAGTCGGTACCATATGGTACCAATAGCATTTTAGAAAAGTCGAAGTTGTACCAATGGTACTGATCGGCAGTTCGAGGATTAATACCCTTTCCCCCTAATAATTACCTTTTCTCCTTTTGGTGGATGGAAATACTGAACAGTTTCACACCAATATCTTTTTTTTATTTTGGTGTATTTTTTATTTGTTCACTAAATACTAGTTATTTTGTATTAAAACTATTTTGGTCTATTACAAAAACTTCTCGAGATATAACAGAAAAACTACTTTCGTGATTAGCGGCCATTATGCTATCTTTACTTACAACAAATATTAATCATACAAACCTAATTCACCTACATTACCGCCGGAGTGACGGCTGGCAGGCCGTCACAGAGGCCAAACGCTCTAATGTAACGCAAATTACGAATTTTTGTTGAGAAAATAGACAATTAGTGTAACAACTAATTGTCTCTAAAATTGTCTTCAGCCTTCTAAAAAATTCATTTTACGGGCTGGAGAAATAATTTGAGTACAAAACCAGTTATATATTTGTTTTCAGAAAAAAAAGGAAAAAAAACACGGGAATGAATAAAAAATGTTGTTTTGGGATGGTGTAAGGTATTTCTTGAAATCATTATTCAGTGAATCAAGTAAAGTGCGTACCTTTTGCCAAAGGTCGTAACTCGGTTGACCCTTTTGTATATGTGGCGCAGATGTTAGATGTAACATGGAAGTTATGGATTGGAAACGATTTCTTGACATGGTTTCTGGAAAAAACGCCACCCTCTGTCAATAAAATGTGTCCCAATATTCTTTTTCTTTTGCCAATCAGGCCCATATTTATTACAATAGGTAATTATGCACTTTCTTGCCACCTCTGAAAATACGATTTCATGTTAAAAAAGTGGTGAAAATGAGTTTATATCTTTTGAGGAGTTTGATTTCATCCGCGGAAAACTCGTTTTTTACCGAAAAAAACAAAAAACTAGTTTTTATCAAATAATTAAAAAAAAACAACTTTTAAAAAAAACTTTATTTTTCGACAAATGTGATTACTGATAAGACTTGTTGGTTATAAGCTGTGAGAAACTACCTAAAAAGGCAATTTTTCTGCAGATAATTCTGATTACTTAACACCTTGTGTTCTAATCATGTTAGAATACTTTTCATAGGTTGTTAAGATTAACTTATTTTCTAAAATCCTCTACAAATAATAGTTATAAAACATTTCAAATACTTTTTAATGCTTATAATTTCATTTATAACAAAATAATTGCATCTGTAGGCGAAACAATTTATAGTAAAAATAAAGAATCCAATCAGAATTAGAATATCAGTAAATGGCACTTTTAAATTCTAAAATTATGAATTGGACAAGCAAACATGTTAAAACAAGGATAGGGAAGCAGACAGTGTTCTCTTGCAAGTCAGTACAGGCTACAGAGACAGGTATGTACCTGTAGGTTAATTCTGAGCAAACTACAACATGAATACATCTGGCTTTGTATGCACTTAGTAATCATTCAACATTTGTAGTGTGAGCATCACCAAGGGTGTACAAGTTTTACCTATCAACTGAAGAAGTGTTTATGGAAAGAGATAACTGATTTTATAAGTGATTTTCAACTAAAATGTCTCAATCTAAATGTCTTGAGAAGTGTAGTATTGAGATATATTCAAAAACGGAGTGTCACAAAACCAGCCATACAAACAAAGTGAGTCTAATAAAAAGTAAATACATTATGTGAAGTACAATATAAACTTGTTCAACTGAGGAGCGGTGTAGACAATGAGGTATTTTTAAATATTTGTGAACATCATAGTCTTTTATTTAAAAAAATATGAAAGTTATCAAACATCTTGTGTTGATCCATTTCAGTGTCACAAGAAAAAAATAACTAAATCTCTCAGAACAGTCACTGTAGAAGTTGCAGATAAAATTAAGGATATTCCAGTGTTAAAAAAAACAATTCCAGGCCAAAAATTATGTGATGCATGCAGGGATAAAATGAATAAATACAAACCTGATGAACAAAAACATGAAGACATTGAAGTTGATGAGCGTGATGTCAGTGACATTGAAAATACGTTTTCCGAAGAAAAATACTTCGAGGATATCAACAGATCCTTGGAAGATATAGGAGAGTCCCCTTTAAAATTTCATTCGATTCCTTCACATAAACTTTCATATGTGAAGAGAAAAGTTGAATCTGTCCATTCAACTTTAAAGAGCAAAGTTTATAAAGTTTTGGAAAGAGACTTTTCGCCTGAATGAAAAACAGAAATGCATAAAGAATTCCAAGAAAAGATTGATGACTTGGACAGACTTGTTGACTTGATAAAAGAAAAACTGAAAACGCCAATGAACCGCAGGGAAAAAATACAGCTCTTTACTATAGCTCCTACCTCCTGGAGTAGAAAAAAAGTGGCAGAAGAGTTCCAGGTGAGTGAATATTCTGTCCGTAAAGCAAGAGATCTATTGAAAAAAAGAGGTTTAATTGCTTTACCGGAACCAAGAGAAGGAAAAGTTTTAGATCCAAATACAATAGATTTAACCCTTTGCACGCTACATAAGAAATTTGCTATTTCTTTTAAACGTGTCATAAATTTAAAAAAAATATTTTAAAAATGTTTAAAGTTCTATTTAGAATTTTGTTATAAGGCCAACAACTGTTAAGAAAACACAATCCAAACTGGTATTTTTAAATCAATATACAGCAATTTGTAAAATTCCCATTGTTGAACAATTATTCTGTTTATTTACTCATAAATCTATAAAAAAATTAAATTAGATTAAGCTAAAATATATATGTAATCATAATAATTATTTACAAGTTTACTAATATAGATGACATACAAGCACTTACAAGTATCCCTAGAATGTTTTTTTTTTTGTGTGAAATAACTCAAAACACTCATCTGGGTGGTCCGAGAAATCCCATAATACGCGCGGCGCAGCAGCACACAATGGCCGCTCGGTTGCCATGGCGACGGTGCGTGAAGGTCACGATGACAAAAAACGTTGTCATCCTTTCTGTTGTCTTCAAAATTACCTCAATAACCATTTACGTACACGTTAGTATAGTTTTATCACTTAAATTTAAATATTTATCTCAAAATATTCAAATGCGAGAAATACCGTAATACGCGTTTTACGTAAATATAACGTTGCGAGAAATCCCGTAATACGCGTGGAAAGGGTTAATAAAGAGGTTTTATGAGAATGATGAATGTTCCCGCATCATGCCTGGTAAAACGATAAGGTGAGCATAGCCAGAAATGTTCACATGCAAAAAAGGCTGATTTTGTGTAACCTAAATGAATTATATGCTGCTTTTAAATTTGAATATCCAACCATCAAGATTGGTTTTTCTAAATTCTGTATATTACGTCCCAAGTGGTGTGTGTTGGCTGGCTCTTCAGGAACACATGCTGTTTGCGTTTGTGCCAAACATCAAAATGTGAAACTTCTTCTTGATGCATGTTCCATTAAAGAAACGCACAGTGATTTAATAACATATTTGGTATCTTCCAAAGAAAATAGAGATTGCATGCTGCGACATTGTCCTAATTGCCCTACAAATGAAAACTTGAAAAACATTCTCCAAAATAAATTTGAAGAATTTGACCCAGAAGATGACGTTATTTACAGAGCATGGGTTACTACAGATAGAACTCAACAAATTCAACAGACTGTAACAATAGAAGAATATATAAGTCATTTCATGAGCAGCCTTGAAAATCTCATGCCTCATTCATTTATAACTAAGTCCCAGTCAAACTTTTAAAAAAACTTAAAATCAAATCTCAACTCTAGTGAAGCTATAGTATTACTTGATTTCAGTGAAAACTACTCGTAAGTAATTCAGGATCACACTGGACCCAAGAAAGTTGCTCCTTGCATCCAATTATAATATATACTCGTGACGAGCCACTTACAGATTTGACAGTGACAAATTTGTGCATTTTATCAGATGATCTGGATCATGATGTAGCTTTTGTTTACTTAAGTCAGAAAATTTTAACGCAGTTCATAAAAGAAAAATTTCCAACAATAAGGAGTGTTCACTATTTTAGTGATGGATGTGCTGGCCAGTACTAGAATTGTAAACACTTTCTAAACCTGTGCCATCACCAAAATGATTTTAACTTGGAGGCTTCCTGGACATTTTTTGCTACCAGCCATGGCAAATCTCCATGTGACGGTATAGGTGGGACAGTAAAAAGACTCATAACGAAAGAGAGTCCTCAGCGTACTGCTGCTGGAAAAACAATCAACTCTCCTGATAAAGTTGCTGAATTGTGCAAATTTCGCATTGAAAAATATCCTTTTTTACTGTCAAAAAAGAAAAATTGTTAGAAGCTCGTCAAAACTTGGAGCCATGCTTTTTAACTACAAAAACTGTTCCTGGTACCCGAAGCTTCCATTGCTTCATCCCATAATCTGAAACTACAGTTGGGGCAAAGAGAGTGAGCGTTGATACTAAATTGAGTTTAATTTACAATTTTTCTGGTGAACAAGTATCCCGAATTATGAATATGACAGAAGTTTGTACAAATACTTATGTGGCCTGTATGTATGATAACCACTGGTTTTTTGGTCTAGTTATTTCAAAACACGAGGAAGATCTAGATGTAAAAATCAAGTTTTTACATCCATATGGACCTGCACCATCTTTTTATTGGCCCCAAAAAAGTGATGTTTGCTATGTCCCATTACATAACATAATATGTAATGTTGAAACGCCTACTACCAAGGGTTAAGGAAGAGTGTATTACTTCTCTGATAAATACATGAAAAGTGTGCATCAACAAGCTGAGATCCATAATATTTAATTATGAAAATATTCATAAAGACAATGGCTAAAAAAGTTTTTAATTGAAATAAACTTACACGAGTGAACAGTGAAATAAACTGTTTTCTTTGCAAATTTAAGTTTGAAATAAAATGTTGTTTAATGAAAATAATTTAAATTGTGTATATACATATATATTTTAATAGTATACTGTTTTTTATATAAATGCAATATTAAATTAGAAGATTTTCCAATAAAAAAAAATAGTCCATGTTATATGGTGAATGTATATTAAAATGTTACAAAAACTCTGTGTGCAATTTTTGTGATCAAAAAAGTCAGCCGAAGATAACATGTGGTTTCAGTAATTTTTTTTTTACAAATTTCTACTCAAAACTGATAAATTTAATTTTCAACACTGTCTTTTGTTAGAAATTAGTAAATTTATGTATTATAATTATTTTATTGAATTCTAGGAGGATTAGGTTGATAGCCTTGTAGATAAACATGGTTCATTCAATGTTCAAAAATAAAAAATAAAAAATTTTTATAAATTTTTTATATAAAGCAAGTAAAATACCATACATTTTATGTTACCATTTGGTAGCTAATACCATTAGGATTACTGAAAAAAATATTTCAGCCTGGTAAAGACACTGCCTTTAACTGATAATAATATTTTTATAAAACAATGTTTTTCGTTTTGTAATCTTACAAATCTTGCATTTGATGATTTTTACAAAGCTTTCATATAGTTTAGCTGACTTTTGATTTGTTCCCTGAAATCAGTATAACTTTCTTGACAAAACCTGAAATTTTCATCCATTTTGGTTGGTAAATAAAGTTTTTACAATGATTTTTCTTCAACCATGCAGTTTACTGCTGGAGCCTCGGAGGCATAAAAACGTCGGTTTTATTAAAATTTCTAATGGCTCTAAAAAAAACTGTTTGAGATAGAGCAATAAAATTTGGGATTTTGTCTTATCACATTAGAAGGATAAATCGTAACAAGTTTCATCAAAATCTGAATCAGTGGGTGACAAATTCAATTTTTTCTGGATGATTTGATGTGGACTGACCCACATACTTAGATGTACTGCAGCCCTTAGAAAATTCTTGTTTTAAGTATTTGGGATCAGCATTTACTTGAATGGTATCGACAAAACCAGAGAAAAATGCTTAAAGACGAGTTTGTGGACATCCTGTGTAAGGTTTGGCACACAGGATTGACTTCTAAAAATGTCAAAGCAGGATTTGAGTCTACAGGAATTTTCCCATTTGACAGGACAAAATATCCTATTTCACGTCTAGATGCAGAAAAACTAGCTAGATACAAGAAAGAAAAAGAAGATTCTTCTGAGGACATTGATGCAATGACTAGACAGGCATTGGAAGTAACTGATGTAGCAACCTCATCTTGTTTAAGATCATCAATTCATACTGAAATACAAGATGCTTCAACATCTATAATTAGCACTCCCTCAATTTTAGAGACATCTCAAAATGTCAGTGTTGATGAGTCACCTTCAAAAATGTTTCCTGCAGGTACGCTTGAAAACATTTTGCTTAAGAAGATTAAAACTCCAGTTCAGTTCAGTCCGCTGAGCAGTCAACACGTAGTGCGTATCGCTCCTACAGCTATCAAGGCTCTCACTAATATATTAATTGTATTTGTATTTAAAACTGACTGTTACATAGTGTAATAATGCCAGCAAACTGTGGTGCTTGTAAAGAACTGTGCAGTGATGCTGGGCATGATATCAAATGCACAGGTGGATGTGAGGTTATGTTTCACGTCAAATGCGCTAAAGAAGATCGACAAGGTTCTACAACGAGATCCCTAAAAGATTACCAGTGCAAAGAGTGCAGATTAGAGAAAGCATCTACTACAGCTATCCATTCAGGTGAGCCTACAACTGATTTTTTAAAAAGAATTATGGATGACTATCAAGCCAAGCTATTATCTGAATTAGCCTCATTTAAAAGGGAAATGACTGAACTTGCTACTTCAGTCCAGTTCATGTCAGACCATATCGACAAATCAAATAGCATAATGAGTGATATTAAAAAGGAATTGTCTGAAGTCAGAAAGGAAGTTCAAGACATTAGGTCCAATAACGATAGCCTGAAAGTGGAAGTTTGTGAGCTCAAAGAAAGGCTTAGGTCTCTGGAACAGTATACCAGGAAAAACAATGTTGAAATCAGTGGTATACCTGTAACCCCTAATGAAAGTGTGATGGATGTGATCAAGGACGTAGGGGCTGCGCTTGGCCTGGAGGTGGACGAGGCCCAGGTCAATGCTGCGCACCACATCCCATCCTTTAACAAGGAACGCCCGCCTGCACTTATCGTTCAGTTCCAGAAAAAGGCACAAAAAGATGTTATGATCTCCAAATACAGAGATATGAAGAAGTTGTCGGCTAAGAAGGTGAACTCTGCTTTCCCTGATCAACCTGTTTATATTAATGACCACCTATCACCAGAAAATAAGCAGCTTTTGTCAAAACTTAAGAGGAGATGTAAAGAAGTTGGCTATACTTACGCCTGGTGTAGGGACGGTAAATTCTATGCTAGGAAAAATGCTGGTGACAAGTGCATCAAAATTCATAACACGGAGGACATTGATATGTTGCGGTAAAAATGACAGTAAGTTGTATTATCAGTTGTTAACAATGTTGTTATTTTCTAAATTGTTTTTCATAGTGCATTGCTAAATAGTTTTATTTAACAGCACTTTAGTATTATTGGTAATTTGTATCATCTAATTAATTATTATACGTTTACTTTAAATGAATGTAGTTAAAGAAACAAATTCAAATTTCACCTACGACAACTTTTTCTGTACATCTTTGTCCTCCAATGATTTTAACCTAATTTATGCCAATATTAAAAGTGCAAGAAAAAATTTTAATAACTTTTTATCAGAAATTCATCATTTTGCAAATAATATTCATTACATTATATTAAGTGACATTTGGATCGGTAGTAATGAATTGAATTTGTACAATATTCCTGGATTCCAGCAATTTGCATGTTGCAATAACAGATATAGATCCGGGGGTATTTTATGTTATGCAAGAAATGGTATAACTGTGGTTGAAAAGGAACTGAAAATTTTGACTGCTGATTCATTGATTCTTGACATAAAATTTAATAACTTATATTTTAAATTGATATGTATTTATAGGCTTCATGAATTTACCAAAAGTCAATTTATGGATGAATTTTCTCTTATTATACCAGAGTTCAATAGTAATGTAATCGTGATTGGAGATTTTAATCTTAACCTCCTAGACAATTCAAATTGCACAAAAAATTATATTAGTTTATTGAATAATCACGGATTCATATCAAAAGTTAATGAACCCACTAGAATCACGGTTAACTCGAAGACATGTATTGACCATATATTTATAAAAAACCGTAAAATAAACAATTTTGAAAGTGCAGTTTTTGATAGTGACATTACTGATCATTGTATATTGGGACTAAGATATCGAGATATTAGCAAATCAAATAACATTAAAAGAGATGTATATTCAGTTGGTAATAGATATATTTTTAATGTTGAAATGATGAAAGATAAGTTTAGTAATATAATATGGGTTGAATGTATGTCTAGCGATAACGTTAATATAAATTTTAATAAATTTCATGAAATTTTAATAAACACAATAGATAACTGTAAAAAAGTAATTACAAATAATTCGAAGCTTTGTAAAGCTAGGTTAGTAAGTCCATGGATGACTCTCAATTTGCTCAGAAGAATAAAAAAGAGAAGGATATTATACAGAGTGTATAAACGAAGGCCTTATGATATGCACTACAAAGCTTACTACAATTCATTCTGTCAAAGACTAAGTAATGATATAGATTCAGCAAAAAATGTATATTATACTAATAAACTCACAAATTGTAATGGTGACACTGCACAACAGTAGAAAATAATTAATGAGCTAACTGGGAGAAATGTAAGAAAATGTGTGGAACAGATTAGGTTAGAAAACGGCAGCACGGTGACTGACCCGAGCACTATTGCCGAGAACGTAAATAACTACTTTATCGCGGCGCAGTCAGCTGATTCTGTAGGTCAAGGCCACCAGGCCGCGCGACAGGACTCACTGCTTGTGGTACCAGACAACCGCTACCGTCTGCATTCATTCTTTATGTTGCCTACAAATCCAGATGAAGTTATGAATACAATAAAAAACAAGCGTTCTACAGGATTTGATGGAATTAATGTTAATTTAATTAAGGAAATTGCAATTTATATTTCATCAGTTTTGAGTCAAATAATTAATTTAAGTTTTAGTACAGGGGTTTTTCCGGAAAAACTCAAACAAAGTGTGGTAGTACCATTATTTAAGAAAGGAACATCAATATATCTAGACAATCTAAGGCCTATCAGCTTACTCTCAGTATTTTCTAAGATAATTGAAAAGATTGTTAAAGCCAGAATTGTAACATACCTGAATAAAATAAGTTATATCAGTAACAACCAATATGGATTTAGACAAGGAAAATCAACAGAAGAAGCTTTACTTGATGTTACAAATAAAATATATCTTAGTATAAATAATGGAAATAAAACTGTAGGTTTGTTTATTGATTTTAGAAAAGCCTTTGATTTAGTTAATCATAATATACTGTTGTCCAAGTTGTATAGTATTGGTGTAAGGGGAATAACTTTAGATTGGTTTGAGAGTTTTCTGACGGGTAGATACCAACGCGTTAAAATTGGTGAACATCTTAGCAACCCAATGCGCATTGTTCCGGGTATACCTCAAGGCTCGGTGATTTCCGCTACTTTGTTTTTGATTTATATCAATGATTTATTAACACAACCATTTAGAGGCTCAGCAAGTGCATTCGCAGACGACGTTGCTTTCTTTTACAAGCAAAGTGAAGCCGAAGCTTTGTGGAATTACGTAAGCGAAGATTTGAAGTTATTACAAAATTGGTGCTTAATAAACAAAATGCAGGTAAATGTAGACAAAACGAAGTATATTAATTTTAGCATTAGAGATTTTAGTTTGCCGAACCAGTTAATATACCACAGAGTTAACTGTCCTGAAACTGCTTGTACCTGTAAAGTTATAGAAAGAGTTACTTCATTTAAATATTTAGGAGTTACCTTAGATGAAAGACTTAACTGGAGTGAACATATTACATTATTGCAGGGTAAAATTAGAAGCTCAATCAGAACGTTTTACTATCTAAGAAATTTTTGTGATATAACTCTGTTGAGAATGCTATATTATTCTCTGATACATTCTAAAATTCAATATGGTATTGTTTGCTGGGGCAGTACATTTAAATATCTTGCAGAAAAAATTAGGACGTGTCAAACTTTTTCATGAGAATAATCCTGAGAAAAAACTAAGAGATTCTTCTTTCCCATTATATTGCCACTTAAATATTTTACCTATCCAACATCTTTTTATTTATAAGGTATTAAGGGTTTTTTTACATGCGAAGCGGTAATGACGGAACATTTGAATTAGCATACAGTACAAGAAACATACAGCGTAGAATATTTAGGCTTCCCAAAGTTAAAAAAGAATTATTTAGACAATCATTTTGTTATATCGGACCTAAATTTTTTAGTAATATTCCGGATGAGATTAAATTATGCAATTCTTTAAAGCTTTTTTGCAGAGAACTGAGAGAGTGGCTACTAAACACACCGGATGTAAGCTATCTATACGAGGTACAAGTTTAGGTTTAGTTGAAAGTATAGTATAATCATATGTCGTGTTCTAAATTTGTAGCATATGTTTTTATTGTATCAGTGTGTGTGTTGATAGTAATTATTAATTGAATAATTTGGTTGCATAATTTAACTTTTGTATTGTAATTACTTATCTAATATCTATATAGCCGCATGTGTAACTCACTGACTCACGTATACAAATTCTAACCCACTTCCAGATGAGCTAGAAACTTGAAATTTGGCACACTTGTAGCTTTTGCCGAGCAACCGACGGGAAAATTCCGAAAATTAAAAATTTTTAACCCTCCAAAAAAATCAAAATGGCGGATGGGAAATTTGAATTGTGTGCAGAGTTTTACTAACGGCTTAATTGTGGGCAAACCGTTGGTTGTAGAACAAATCTGACAGCATACTCCAGATTTGTAATTAAATTTCCTACAATTTTGGTCATGTAACATTTTTTTGTATTTTTGATAATAACTACGCAAAAAATCGTTAATTTTCACGTTTCGTTCAAAAAATGTTATTTTTGTTTTGTTTTTCGTATTTTACTGCATTATAACGATAATTTAAGAACTTAAACACCTACACACTACTTAAATTTACTAATTTGTTATCAAAACTATTATTAAATTCGATTTTGCACTGTCCGTAACCTAGAAAAAATCCAAAATGGGTGACGTGAAAACGGGTATCTTTTTGCAGAGTTGAGGTTTTTGTTTTACTGAAACTTAAATTTTTAGTTTACTTAACACCAAATTATATATACCAATTGACAATAAAATTCTGCACAAAAAGTGTCCTGTGTGTTTTTGTGCTATATACAATAGTTTCCTGAGAAAAAGTCGGTAAACTTGAGTTCTTTCGAAAACACGTGATTTTTTTGGAATAGTTCCTCCCATTTAAGCATGATTTAAAGGAGCTAAAACCTTAAAACCCTACACGTTATTTACGTATAGAACTTTGCTATCAAACTGCTATAAACTTTGATTTTTCACTTTTTATAACCTAAAAAAAAATTCAAAATGGCTTACGTGAAATTGCTGTACTGTTTGCAGACTTGAAGTTTTTGTTTTACTGAAGCTGTAACATGTAGTTTAGATAGCATATAATGAAATTTTCAACCTAAAAATTAGATGCTGTACAAAAAATGTAATGTACATACAAAATTCTATGTACCACAAAAGGTACATACTCTAACTTTCCTCACAAAAAGTTTATAAATTTGAATTTGTGCCTACTATCAACTTAGATAGTATCCAATAAAAAACTAAGGTAATTTCTTATGATCATCTTAGATAGAACCCCCCCCCCCCTCAGATCATATTGGAAGACCCCTGTGATCAACGGATAATCACCCGTTATCATCTAAAATGGCGGACGGGAATTTTTAATTGCTGACCATATACTTCAGATTTGTAATTAAATTTCCTACAATTTTGTTAAGAAGTAATTTTTTGGTATTTCTGATATTAAATATGCAAAAATCATCAAATTTCACTTCTCGTTAAAAAAATTCTACTTTTGTTAGGTTTTTCGTATTTTATTGCTGTATTACGATAATTTAAGACCCTAAAACCCGTACACACTATTTAACTTTACTACTTTGTTACGAAAACTGCTATAAAATTTGATTTGTAACTTTTCATAACCTAGAAAAAATCAAAATGGTTGACTTGAAAACGCCGACCTGTTTGCAGAGTTGAAGTTTTTTATACTGAACCTGTAATATTTAGTTTGGACAACATCTAATAGAATATTTAAATTATATACTTAAATGCTTTATATATAATACATTTCCTCACAAAAAGTAGGTAAAGTTGGGTTTTGTCAAAAATATGTTACTCACTTATTCACTTACGTATTCAAATTGTGTACAAAACTTTACGGACATTTAAACTATATATAAAAACAGTTTGTATTAATTTTTGTTGCCTAAAGGCCAATCATATTTTTACGCTGTATTTTCGGAATTTGTTTGTTGGTTTAGGCACCCTCCAGCGGCTGCGATAAATGTTTTTAGAACAGTTGGTAGACCGGGCCTTTGTCGATCGAAACGAGTCGGTGGAGCGTCTGCGAGAAACGTTTTTAGAACGGATAGTAGAACGGTCCAGTCGATAGAACGGTCTTCAGTCGATTAGAACAAGTTCCACCGAGGTTATATAAGGATGACGCTGCATTTGATGCCTCAGTCTGCTGACACCCTACGGCCTCTACACGCTTGAATTACCTTCAGTACTGAACTATTCAATTGTTTGGCTTTCTGCCCTATTCAAAACTGAATCGTTTTCACTGCATGGTGAGACGAATCTTCTATCATCGCTATTTTTCAATATAAACTCTAGGTTTATTCTCTCGTTTCTTTCAATTAATACGTTTTTATTGTGATTAATAATCAATCACGAATTTCTTTTGATTGTTTTCGAGACTTTATACTATTTTTTTGTTTCCAATTTCTTCTTCTCCAATTACTTTAATTGTAATTTTACATTTTAACTCTACGATGGCTTCTCATCAACAGAATTTTTTTTGTGTTGCCGAGGGGTCCTTTCATCAGGGCAACAATGAACTCTTCACATGGAGTAGAAATGCTCAGTGTGTGGCTAATTCTGCTTGTGCCCTTGCATGGAAGAGTCTTGGTGGAAATTTTACGACAACTGCAATTGATGCAATCCTTATGAGTGGTGATCGCATTTACAAAACACTGCGTAGTGAGATTTGTACTGGTTATGGGCGGTACTTGTTCCCTGAAGAATTACCATCAGTCATTCATGTTTTGAATCAGTCAGTTTCTCTGTTACAACTAGAGCACATTTACGATGCACTTTATCCCCTAACGAAAGATGATTGGCATGACACTGTTTCGTCACTTGCTGAAAAATTACAAGACATATTGGCTGCAAATCAAAAAAATATCGGATTCCTTTTCACGGGTCAAACAGTTACTGTCTCCTTTTGGAGGGTAAATGAACTGCTGTATCTGTTTGATCCACATCCAGTGAATGAAAAGCGCCATTTTGATTTGTCCAATGATGGTAATAATCTGGCCCGCCTATTTCTGTGTGACAGCTACTTTTCGCTGGCCAGTTTGTTGTTGTCGAATGCAGCTCTGGATGGAGTTGCAAGACAGTTCACTATAACTCAGCTGACTTTGGGAAAAACTGCCACACAAGACCTTACTATTGTCTCTGAAGAACCGCGAACTGATGACCCTCCAAACCAATTTTATGAACCAATCTGTACATCTAATCTAGACTCGCAGGAGTCTTATGTCGATGTTAAGTTAAAATTGATGCCTGTGGCAGTGTTATCACCCTTAAAAGAAATGTCTCCTTTGACCAGGCCATTATTTAACAAAATGCCCGGCAGACCTAAAAAGGTTAAGCGAGGACGTCCAAAGAGCTTGACAAGTACTCGACAGGAACAGCTTACAGATGCAAAAAAACGATACAGTAAAAATAAACCTCAGATAAATAGAGGTGCTGTAAGACATTACACTGACCAGCATCCCGAGATCCACCGAGAAGCTGTCCGACGTTACACCGAGCAGAATCCCGAGATCAACCGAGAAGCTGTCCGACGTTACACCGAGCAGCATCCCGAGATCCACCGAGAAGCTGTCCGACATTACACCGAGCAGAATCCCGAGATTAACCGAGAAGCTGTTCGACGTTATAACGATCAGAATCCTGGAGCTTCCTGCCAGAGAGTAGAGGCTTTTCGATTGAAGAATCCCTCATTTTCCAACATGAGACACGTTCCTGCTCTCCTTGCTCGAAAGATTGGTGAACAAGGCCCGATGGCGTACTGGAGAGACTACGATTTAAATGGCATTAATTCATTTAAACTCCGTAAAGTATGTCTTTGAGAAGATGACATTTACAAGTGTTCGTACTGTCATGCTCGGCTGTTTGAGGAAGAGAAAGACAGAAAAAAGTGGTGCTGTGGTGAGGGAGCATATAATATTCTTAATCTACCTACTTTGGACGCTCCGTTTTATACTAATCGTCATTTCCTAGAACGAGCCAGAGCATACAACGACCTGTTTGCCTTCTGTGCACTCGAGGTGTCTGGTGGGTACCGTCATCCTAGTGGACTCTCCTTCTTCAAAATCGAAGGAAGAATGTACCACCAAGTTTACAATCTGGACGCCGCTGGTCAAAGGTTCGCGCCTAGGGGTGGGGACGTTCAGTTTGTCAACCGGTGCCGTCTTTACATCGACGATGGTGAGGAGCGCAAGAATATTGCCATGGGTAGATCTCTCAATGCCAATTTGATTGAATCTATCAATTCTTATCTCACTTCTTCAAATCCTTTCATTAATGAGTTTCGCCGTTTGAGCAATGAGCCATCTATCAACGCTCATTTACAGTTTGAAATTACAAATAGATCTACCCACGGCCTTGTTCTTGGTGATAGGCAAACAGGTGTGGAAGTGCACGCTGTTCTCAGTACTGAGGATTCCGTCAATGATCCCCAGAAGTTGACTGTTTGGAAGAAGGGTTCTGCACGGCCATTTTCTATCGATCTGTTTGATCCTCTGATGGAACCATTTCAATATCCATTGCTTTATCCACAAGGCAATTTAGGCTGGCATATCGGCATCCTAGACAATAATGGAAACAAGCTGTCTCAGTACAATTACTCGCGTTGCCTCTTGCTTTCTGAGCCACGATTTTCTCACTATGGTTGGCTATCACAGGCTTGGCAGGTAGAAATGTTTGCGAGGTACGACGAGGAGCGGCTACGTTACATTAAGTTATGCCAATTAAAAGCTGCTGCTAAAAATTCCGTGCGGGTAGGGCCATGGGACGAATTACTCAATTTTCCACAGGCTAGGAAAACAGGAAGACAGGTGATGGATGACATAAATCGTGACGAAACTGTCCAAGGCGAAGGAGGGTTGCAAGCTGGAAAGATCTACCTCCCAAGTTCATTTACCGGTGGGCCCAGGTACATGAAGGTTCATTACGAAAGTGACCCTTCTACGGCATGCAGAGTCTTCCACATAAAACTTCTCGAGCTTCTCCGAGATCTGCGTAGTGGAGCAATGTTCGGCTGCCTAACTTATATCGTCTACGTCATCGAGATGCAAATGAGGGGATTACCTCATGCTCATATTGTGTTCAAGGTCGACGGAGGCGGTCCAGTTCAGGGATCCGACATTGATTCTGTTATTCGGGCAGATATTCCCTCGGAAGAAGAAGCCGGTGGTAGGCTCAGGGAGTTGGTGCTGAGACATATGGTTCACGGACCCTGTGGAACAGATTATCGCACCGACTTCTTGTGCTGGGACTCTGCCAAAGGTTGTTGTACAAAGTTTTTCCCAAAGCCTGCTTGCCGAAGTACACATGTAGATGAAAGGGGGTTTGTCCAGTACAGGCGAGATTACAATAATTAGGGGAACATAATATCAAGAAGAAAGACTATTGTTGTTCATGATGGGTGGGTTGTACCGTACAATGCCACACTTTTATTAAAATATGAGGCACACATAAACTTGGAGCTTGCGTCTACTCGTCGCGTAATCAAATACCTTTTCAAATATCTCAGGGTGGTTCTCTTCAGAATGTAACTGTTACACCTTTCGGTAAACAGGAAGATGAGGTAGAGCATTACGTGACGAAGAGAATGATTGGTGCTAGCGATGCATGCTGGCGTTTCTTAGACTTTCCCATTTCAAAGCTAGAGCCCAGCGTTGACTGTCTGCCTGTACACATTGAAGGTAAACAGTTAGTCATTTTCAGGCCAGGCCAGTTGGCAGATGCAACCGCTAAACCTAGTTCCAAGCTTATCGTGTACTTCAACAGACCTCAAGATCCAATTTTCCCTAACCTTACATACCAGTCATTTTATGAACACTTTATTGTACATACAAAAAAACCAACGTCAGGGACAGTGTACAACCATCCAGATGGACAGCATTTCATCACAGCTCGCCAACGGGGACAAAAAGTATGCAGACTGTTGTGGGTCTCACCTAACCGAGGTGAACTCTATTATCTAAGACTGCTTCTTATGTCCATTCCTTGTCACGGCTACGCTGATCTTCTGTCTCGTGGCGGATCTGATTGCTGCACTTTTCAGGAAGTCGCCAGGAGGCTGGGCTTGGTACAAGACGAAGAAGAGTACTATCACGCACTGCGAGAAGCCTCTCAATTCATGCTTGGACCAAGACTCAGATCCTTCTTTGTTCTCCTATGTAAAATGGGAGCTCCAGCGGCACTGTTGTGGAACTCTTTCAAGAACTCACTTTGTGAGGATCACTTAGAACGGAACCCTTCAGATCCTGAATTGGCAGTAAAACTATCATTGATAGATATTGATCGCAGCCTCCGCAGACAGGGATCAAGTCTGACTGACCATGGCCTGCCATATGTAGAAGATGACACGACTGAGTTGGGTAGAGAGTTGCTTAACTTCGGAGAAAGCTTTCAGAGGGCAATTGTTGAAGAGTGGGAGCCCAAGTTATCTGACGACCAAAGACAAGTGTTAAATTACGTGCAATTGGTACTCTCAAGACCCAATGACGCACATCTTTCCAGGACAATCTTCATTGATGGGCCTGGAGGATACGGAAAAACCTCACTCATTCATGTCATCCTTGCATACGTGCAGAGTTGTCATCACGTCGCTCTTGCCGTGGCGAGCTCAGGTATTGCTGCCGGTAATTTGGCTGGTGGTACCACCGCACACAGCATGTTCCGGCTCCCTCTCGATCTTGGTGACGGCATGAGCGTGTGGAACATTACCAACGGGTCCCAACGAGCAGAGCTCATCCGAGCAGCACAGCTCATTGTCTTTGATGAGGCTCCAATGGCGCACCGATTCATATTCGAGATCCTCGACCGGTCACTTCGAGATCTCATGAATACTAGTGTCCCATTTGGAAATAAGATCTTTCTCTGCTCAGGGGACTTTAGGCAAATAGCACCCGTTGTTGAAAAAGCTCGCACATTGTGTGATATTGCTTGTGTTTCACTTCGAGCATCATACCTTTGGCGACTTTTTAAAGTGTTCTCCTTGACGACTCCACACAGAACGACTAGCTCCCTTGACTATTCCAAATTCCTCCTTGGAGTAGGCAACGGAGCTATTCCATCCAAGATGTTTGGAGAAGGCCGTGATTGTGAGGACCTTATTCCTCTTCTTGGGCTAAGATATCTCACGACCATAACAGACTTGATCGGTGAGGTTTTTCCACCCCAAATTCTCTGTGAACCCGATCAATGTGCGAGAAGAGCGATACTTTCAACCATGAACGTGAACGTCAAAGAGATCAATGATCAAATCTTGAACTCGTTGGATGGCCAACTTCATGAGTTGATAAGTGCTGACACTATGGACAAGGAAAACGAAGATGACATGGTCGTGGATGTACAGCTATTACATCAAGCCACTGGCAAAGGCGTACCAGATCATGTCCTGCGACTTAAGGTTGGCTCCGTATGCCTTATCATGAGGAATTTGAATATTGCCGATGGACTCGTTAACGGCACTAAAGTCATTGTGACAGAGATTACCAAACGGCTAATCACTGTCAGACTTCCCGGAGGCACGCAACCTTTCGGTATTCCTCGAATCACCTTTAGGTTTGCGTTAGCCGAAGGGTCGCCAATTCATGTCTGTCGTCGACAATTTCCCCTCGTGTTAGCGTACTCAATGACTGGCCATAAGAGCCAGGGCAAAACAATTGAGTACATCTTGAGTAGATCTTCACACGGACTGCTTCACATATGGCCAGCTGTACGTCCTTCTCAGCAGAGTGAGAAGCCCTACTCATATCGTAGTCCTTGTCCAACCTGGAAGAGTCGTTGAAGGGGTCGCCTACGCAAAAAACATTGTGTACGGTGACCTTCTTCTATAACGCTGATTGTGTCATTGGCAGTAAGCTAGGGGGTCTGCTTTAAAAAATTCCCCGTCGTAGTTGACCGAACCCGAAAATGTACTTTACCAGGCAGTAGGCAAGGGGGCCTGCCTAAAATAAAACTCCCCAACATTTTAGCTATTGTAAATACTAGGCAGTAGGCAAGGGGGCCTGCCTAAAATAAAACTCCCCAACATTTTAGCTATTGTAAATACAGTAGACTCGTGATTATCCGAGCCTAGATTAACCGAGCCCTCGGTTAACCGAGGCAAAAGTCGGAGAGGGCGGGTCACAACCGTGTTGGTTATCGTAGAGATTAAATGCGTGTGGATGCGAATTTACGCGAATATAGCGATTCACGCATCAGGAATGCCTCTACCGGTCGCTGCTAGGTCGAGCCGGAGTTCTCGGAAGTCAACCCACCCCCTTTTATTAGGAACTGAGTTTATTGCAGAATTGTTCTAATTTTGTCAGTCGTCCTCGTCAGTCAGTCTGAGTTGTCTATCTAACGTGGTTGTTTGCTGCATTTTTATTGTTCCAAAGTAACGGCGTATTACAGTATTTTAAAACCGGTTAATTTTTAAGTGTTTTAATTTAATGTTTCTTAGTTTGTAGGCCTATTTAATAAGTGGTTTTTAGTTTTGTTTCATACGTTTAATTATTTTTTATAAGTTCATTTTTGTGTGTGTCAAAGAGAATCTTACTGTGCAAATTGAGTTTAAAGCGGAAGCGAGTAGTGGTTTCCTTAGAAACAAAATTAAATGCGATTAAAAGGTTAGAAAAAGGCGAATCTATAAAGAAGGTTGCTGCAGAGTTGGGTGTCGGTGAAGTGACTGTTGGAGATTGGAGACGAAAGAAGAAAGAAATCGAACAGTGGGTTAACCAAAGTGCGAGTAGTGGGAGTGGCTTAAGGTGGAAGACAATGAAGAAAGGAGATCATGGTCAAACATCGGAAGCGCTATACTTGTGGTTTTCGCAGTTGAGAGGTATAGGCAGCCCTATAAGTGGACCCATGCTCCAAGCTAAAGCTCTTGAATTTCATAGGAAATTTAAGGATGGGGAGGAAAATTTTTGTGCTAGTGAAGGATGGATGGATACCTGGAAGAAAAAATATGGCATCCGACAATTAAATATTTGTGGTGAGAAGCTTTCTGCCGACCCATCTGAAATTGACAGTTTTTATTCAAAACTTGAAACCATAATCTTAAATGATGGACTTACGTCAGATCAAATTTTTAGCTGCTAACGTCATCGAAAACGTTAGCAGCTAAAAATGAAGCAAATGCACCCGGTTACAAAAAAAGTAAAGAGCAAGTGACAATCATGAACTGCTGCAATGCTTCCGGTTCATTAAAATTAAGACCCCTATTAATAGGGAAAGCCAAAAACCCAAGGGCATTCAAAAATGTTCAAGTAAATTGCTTGCCAACAGTTTACAAAAACCAACAAAATGCATGGATGGACTGTACCATTTTTAAAACATGGTTTTTTAACGATTTTGTCCCAGTTGTTGAGGCATATTTAAAGCAGAAAAACTTGCCCCAGAAAGCATTGTTGTTGCTAGATAACGCGCGATCTCATCCGGATGCAAGTGACTTAGTTAGTGGTCAAATAAGAGCAGTTTTTCTTCCACCCAACGTGACATCGCTCATCCAACCCCTAGACCAAGGTGTTTTGGAAGCAATGAAGAGAAACTATCGACGAAGGCTTCTCCAAGTGTTGCTAGCCAAGTTAGATGAAGGACTGACGGTAACGGATGCACTTAAGAAAATCACTGTCAAAGACGTTGCTTATTGGATTGCATCTGCGTGGGACGACGTAAAAGTGTCCACGATTCAAAAATCGTGGAAAAACATATTCCAAATAAAGCACAAAACAAACGACACGCAAAAGGAAACTGACGACTGTGTAGTCGATTTAGCCAACCTAGTTAATCATTTACCAGTTGAAGAACCAATCATAAATGAAGATGTAATCAATTGGATTAATGGAGACGAAGAAATGGAATTGTCAGACGACGCAATTGCCGATCTCATTGTAAACAAAAACAATAGTGAAGAAGAAGAAGATGAAGACACAGATGATGCTACTCCAAAGATTACTCATTCCGAGGGATTGAAGTTACTTGAAGGAGCACTCGCATACGTTGAGCAACAAGAGGAATCAACTCCATTCGATGTCCTCCATTTTCAACGTTGGCGGAACATTGCGGCATCAAAGAGAGGCACGAAACTTACGCAAAAGTCAATCAAAGACTTTTTCAAACATTAATATTTACTGATTAAGGTAAATGTTTTTGTATTTTATATAGTTATATGTGTTAGTTTAATAGTTTGTACTATTAGTATGTTAATGGTAACACAATTATCGATTTTTACGCGTTTTTCTTATCAGTACAACCCATCTCGGGATTATCCGAGTTTTTTGTGTATCCGAGGTGGTCTCGGTCCCAATTACCTCGGATAACCGAGAGTCTACTGTACTAGGCAGTAGGCAAGGGGGCCTGCCTAAAATAAAACTCCCCAATATTTTAGCTATTGTAAATACTAGGCAGTAGGCAAGGGGGCCTGCCTAAAATAAAACTCCCCAACATTTTAGCTATTGTAAATACTAGGCAGTAGGCAAGGGGGCCTGCCTAAAAAAAAAAACTCCCCAACATTTTAGCTATTGTAAATACTAGGCAGTAGGCAAGGGGGCCTGCCTAAAATAAAACTCCCCAACATTTTAGCTATTGTAAATATGGTCTCTACGTTTGCCGGCCTCCCCGCGGCGAGACTGGATATACCATTCATTCACTGAACGAATGGTTAACTAACAGGCAAACACACATACTATTAATAGTTAAATTAACCTTTCAAACAATACTTTTTGAGGATTTAAATATTTTTTAAATGGGTCTCTACGTTTGCCGGCCTCCCCATAGCGAGACTGGATGGACCATGCTTCAGTTGATCGAATGGTTAACTAACAGGCAACTGAAATCAATTAATAACTTTAGTTTTTTAACAGCTTACTTTTAAAATCACTTTTTCCGTATGTTTTTTTTTTATTTTTTATTTATTTATTTTTTTTTTATTAATAATGCACTATCACTTTTTTGACTATCACTTTTTCCGTATAAAAACCATGATTTTTAAAAATACATTTTGTATACAGTGTATAGAAACCATGATTTTTAAAAATAAAGTTTTGTACTGTTAAATAAATAACATTTTAACGGGAAATATTATCAGCAGTGAACTTTTTATATTCAACGAATTAGCCTGAACCCCAAGGGGGTTTGGGGGCGAAGCCCCCAACGAGCAAAGCGAGTTGTTTATATACTGTGCACAGTTTATTGGCTTTATCATTGTAGTGTTATATGTATGTATGTATATATGTGTATGTATGTGTGTGTGTGTATGTATATGTATGAATATGTGTGTATGTGTATGTATATGTATGTATATGCACACTTATTTATTGATACAGTAACTCACAATTGGGCGATTATTAAATTGTTACAACATTAATAATTAGTTAATATTTGTCTATTTTTAATTATTGAATTGTGCTTAATTGTTTGTCTATTCGTATTTTTCGTATTTGCTGAAATATATTTTAGCATAATTTAAAATAGTTGTTTTTCTCTTTCACTTAGATATAGGCATTGCATTTATGTACAGCGTAGGTCTATTGCAAGCACCACGGGGCTAAGCACTGTTGACTGATGTGTAATACTGTTATTGTATTATTATTGTATATTACATTGTTGTATATTGTATATTATTGTAGTATTACAATAATAATAATATTATTGTGTTATTTACATGTTAGTATTGTAAAGCTAATCACCTTACTGGAATTGTGATTAGCTCTAATTCCTAAGAAGTATTGTATATTTTGTATGTGTTTTTCTTGAAGGAATAAATAAATTATTATTATTATTATTAAAAGATCAGTTCCACCAGTTAGAAAAAGGAAACGAGTGGATACAGAATCAAAAATAATCACCAGTGAAGCTTGGATCAAAGCAGAAAAGCTTTCCAAAGAACAAACAGCTGAAAAAGAGATGAAGAAGTCAGAAAAAAATTAATAAAGCTGTGAAGGCTGGTCTGAAGAAAGAAAAACCACAGAAAATTAAAAAAGACAAAGCTACTGTGACAAAAAAGATGACATTAAGGGAGATTCCCTTGATACACTTCAAAATAAAACTACTTTGATTACAAACAGAAAGAAAGATGAAGACATTGGCACAATGAAAATTGATACCTCCTCAGATGAGTGATTGCAATCTTAGCATCAGTGAAAACTCTGACGATTCTCTTGAAGATTATTTGTCTCACATATAACAAGAAGCTATTGAACCGATTGAATATCAAACTCCAATTTTCCAAGGAAACATTAAAAAAGACAATTTTCTATTAGTTGGTGTTAAAGGAGGCTCAAGAAAATCTACCCACTTCAAATTTGTATGCCAAATAGACAAAATTGACGAGGAAGATGGTGAGATTATCGTTCAAGGCCTAAGAAGTGTTAACACGGAGAACACAGAATTCACATATAAAGAAAATAACCGATTTGCTATAGATTTTATGGACATTCAGGCTGTTTTGCCGTTTCCTAGTGCTAGTTATAAGAACAGGAAAATAACTTACGTGTTTCCTGGTCAAGTAAATGTAAAAGAGTATTAAAATGTCTCTAAATATAATTGTATAATGGAAAGGTATTATTTATGGTTTTTTCTCTTTGTTTCATTTAGTTATTTCACACATTTACATATTTACAAAATGTTAACATCAATATTATTTTTTGGGGTTTTGAAATTAATTTAGTCAAAATTATATAACTCCAAGACTATTGAAGATAAAGCATTTTTAAAAATACTGGCAGATTTATTAGACCCTAGGCTGTCTACCGGATACCATCGTCCTTTATCTAATGTTAGTAATTATCTAAATAATGCAGTGTATCATATTAGCCCCAACCCTGTATCATAATAGCCCCATTTGCTGGGGCTAATGTGATACACAGTTTTAATTTTTTTTTCTCTAATATGTAATTCATTAATTACTAAAAATTAATACAACAAAATAAAGCATTTAAAAAATACATATTACAGTATTTTTTATGTATGTTTAACTTTTAGATGCAAAAGTTTAGTTTTTCGTATCATATAAGCCCTGACTGACCCTACAATGTTTAATTTGATTATTTTATATATAGTTTAATTTGTAAATATAAAGTATAACTTTTTATAAACAGTTTAAATTGTGTATATAAAGTATAATTTGTGTATATATTCTAAAGTTTAAATTGTGTATATAAAGCATAATTTGTGTATACAAAGTTTAAATTGTATATATAAAGTTTAATTTGTATATATAAAGTTTAATTTGCGTACAGAAAGTTTAATTTGTGTCAGTGTTTTATGTTAGTAATAGTGGTTAAATTAATTGAATACTGATTAATAAAAAATGGTTCGAGCGACAAAAAAAGTTCATCTGTATGGGATTGTTTCAAAAAACCTGGTGCCAACGACAAAACAGTTAAGTGCCAAAATTGTAATGCAGAGCTAAAATACTTCAAAAATACAAGTAATTTGCACGATCACATCAAACGAAAACACCCACTTTTGATCATGCCTGACGTTGAACATTCTCATCCAGATCCCAAAGAAAAGAACGCAAGTAAGACTACAGCTGCAACAACAAGGGAAGTCGACAACATCTGGTAATAGCATTAATGACGAATTCAATCAAAATCCTTTTCTTCTGCAGATTATGCTCAGCCACCTCCTAAAAAAAATTCAGACAGTTAAAATTAGCTTCATCAACAGTACATCAGGATCAGATGAGTGAAGGCAAGATTAAAGAAATTGATTCCGCTCTAGTTCGTATGGTTGCATTAGATTTTCAACCGATGTCAATTGTTCAGGATGAAGGGTTCATTCAATATTCGAAAACTCTTAATCAGGATTACACTTTAACATCCAGAAAAACGCTATCTAATGTGTTAGTTCAAGAAACGTTTACATCCATAAAAGCCCAATTAAGTAGTATGCTTATAGAGATAAATCATTTGACTTTAACAACTGATATGTGGACGTCGTCTTCTAATAAATGTTACTTAACAGTTACAGGACATTTCATTTATGAATTTCAGTCATACACTGTAGTATTAGCCACAAACGAGGTACAATCGTCCCACACAGGAGAAAACATTTCTAATGTTATTTTAAACATTCTAAATAACTACGACAGTTGTCACAGTTGCTATGGACAATGCAGAAAATGTAAAAAAAGCCGTGTAAGGGGGTTAAAAAAATCCAACCATTACTGTATTGCACATACATTAAACTTATGTGTACAAGACGCCTTAAAAGAAAACCTTGATTTGGCCAAAATTATTTCAAAATGTCACGATTTAGTTACCTACTTTAAAGATGAGTAACAATGCAGCATACAAGCTGAGGGAAATTCAGAAACAAATGAATTTACTTCAGTTAGCTTTGATACAAGACTTGCAAACTCGCTGGAATTCGGAAATTGCCTTGATGAAAAGATTAGTAGAATTAAAATTGCCTATTACTGTAACATTAGCTTCCATCACAACCGCAAATGATACTAAAAATCTAGAAACAGAAGAATGGGACGTAATTAAGGAGGTAATTCCAGTACTGAGACCGTTGTTGATTATGACTGAAACATTATCTGGGGAATCATATCCAACTATGTCTCTAGTTGTACCACTCATAAGAGGTCTTCAAAAGACTTTAAAGAAACAAATACAACTATAGGCAGTCAATTAAAACTCTCTCTTTTGGAAATTATTAATAGAAGACTGGGTTGGTTGGAGAGTAACAAATACTCTGGAAGTGCTACATTTTTGGACCCAAGGTTCAGGAAAGGTGCTTTTGGAAATGAAGAAACTGCTGATAAAATTCAAAAATGTATAACTGAAGAACTAGCATCAGTAATTCGAAAAACTCAACAGGACATCTCAACAACGACAGAACTGGAGCCTACTTTGTTAGAAGTTTCTGATGATGTTAACGTGGCAGACGAAGATGATCTTTGGAGTGACTTCGACCAGAAGATGGCATCAAAATCTTCTTCTATGACGCCATTAACAGCCACATTGCTGGTTAAGCAATACATTGAGATGCCAAACCTAACTAGAGATAGCAATCCGCTGGACTTGGGAACATTATAACAGTTTCAAACAGCTCTACACACTAACTAGTAAATATTTATCAATTCTAGCCACATCAGTTCCAGCTGAGCGTGTGTTTTCAGCAGCAGGATTATTAACTAAAGATAGAAGAAATAAACTAGGTTTCGAGAAATTGGACAAACTAATTTTCTTGAATAAAAACATAAAATGTTTTGAAGTTAATAGTGTTTCCGTTCGAGTGATGTAAATATTGTATCTTAATAATATTATTTAATTGCTGTATATTTAAAGTATAATACTTTCCTGATTTTTCTATTAACCTCACCATTACAATACTGTGAGAATTTCTCTTTAATTCAGTTATGTTTCATCAATACATTTTTTTTTGTACCTTAATAAACATGATTAAACTACTTGTTTATCTTATTTGATTTCTTGAGAAATCTTAGTGTTGATTTCTTGAGACAAATACTAAGATAAATGGCCAGTGGGAACAATATTTCGAGGTAGTGATCATAGTACAAAAAAATGTTAACTGAAGTTAAATGATTAACATATAATGAAATACATATATAATAATAAATACTCATAAAATAATTGATATAGCATTATAATGTTTAAATTAATAACCACTCAATTTTTTCTTTTTAGTAAAGTAAGTATGTTTAGTTTATTTACATTACTATTAATTTTTTTATTTTCAATTATCAATTGATATTATTGAGACCAATCCCCCTCCAAAACGGGAAGTCGTGCCAACTGGGGGGATGGCTCAAAACCAGTCAAGCGATGGGATCACGGGTGGCAGTTGGAGGGTCAAATTAAAACTCGGCAGCTGAGCAAAACTAATTTTATTTTTAAGTTCACAAAATATTAATCAAGTCAAAAAAACGGCCGAAGGCCACAATATCAAAAATCACTTCAATTAATGACAAGAAACTCAAAGAATCACAAGAAAATACAAGTTAACAACAAATGCTATAAATAATACATTTAACCATTACAAATTACATGGGCCTATCTGCAGCCAAGCCAGAGACCCCCCCCTCCAAACTAATTATAAAAACGTACAATGAACAATTTAGAAAATAATTTAGACAACCCCCAATCAACCCGGCAATTTAGCCCACATCCCCTGATTCCACCAAGGCCAGGGAGTAAGCCGGAATCCCTGGGCAGCTCCGAATAGGAAGTTAAGGAGATATGGCACTGAAATCATGAAAAATTTTCCAAAAAAGTGATTTTTTTTAATTAACTTTTTTTCTTGTTTATAATGTTAAAAACAATAAACAAGTGTCAAAAAAATAAAAAAATAATTTTTTTTCGTTTTTTTAGGCGTTTTTTTGAATTGTGGAACAGGCTCTTGAAAAAGCCGGTCAGACGATTTTTTTCAACACATTAAATATGATATAACTTGAGTTGTAATTGTTAGATTTTAATGATTTCAACGTTAAATTGTAGGATATAATGTCCTCTAAATATTTAGGTAGCTTGATAAGTATAGCCCAATAAATAATAAATATTCAAGCTAATTTCCAAAAAATAATGTAAAAATTGATAAAATTGTTTTATACTTTTTTATGTCTTTTTATGATCATACATGACTAATTCTACCTAAATATGTACATAACAACAGCCCAATTATATATAAAAAATTTCAACTATGTAGCTCAAATGGTTTTTGAGTTATATCAGTTTGTATAGCAAACATTTTTAATAAATCGAATTCGCTTGGATCGCGTTGCAAAGTAGCCTCAAACTGTAGTTAGAAAAGATTTGTCACTCAAATTTTTTTTATATGCATGTAAATATAAACACTATTATGTATTTTTATACATATATATATTATAATTAAAAACTAGGAAATTGTTAAATCCTAGTGCCTGCCTTTATTGGTCAGCTGATGAAACAAATAACATAAATAAAACAGCTGCCATGTTAGTCTGTTTTGTTTGTAAACACTCTGTGTTGTTTGTTATTGTACCTCAAACAGATTTATAGTGTTAATTGATTTTTTATTAGTGATTTACAATGGGAAGAATTTCCAAGAAAAGAAAAAAACATTCAGCTAAAGAATAAACAAAAGTATTCGGTACAGTAGTACAGATACAGAAACAATAGACAATATTTGTGAAGTGACAAGTGAGGTTAGTGTGTTGCCTAGTTTTCAACAAAACTCAAATGAACCTGAACCTAGCACCAGTAGATGTAATTTACAGCAATGTAAACCTGAGAAACCTACAGGATTTGCTCTGTATAGTACATACAATTATCAAATTAGAATCAATCAATCCGCGCCAAGTTATGTGATAGTTGACAAAAGCCTACTTACTAAGTTCTTATGTACTTTTCCATGTTCTGAATGTTTAAACAAAACTCCGTCAACTGAAGAATGTATTCAGGGATATGCTTCAGTCATAAAAGTAAAATGTGAGACTTGTGAGTCTGAAACAACCTTTGAAACTTCGCAGCGGTTAGGCCATGCAACGAATAACTCATTCATGTCACTAGGTAAAGGTTATAGAGGTATAGAAACCTTCAGTATGCACCTTAACATGAAGCCTATTCAATTAAAATCTTTCAAATGGCATATGGAAAAATACACCGGATATGTAAAGAATCCGCTGACGCGACTATTGATCGGCTCGATCCGAAGTGCGCAAAGCCTATTCTGAGGTGGAAAACTTACCTTTAGATTACAAAGGTCCTTTTGACATAACTGTAAGCTACGATGGGAGCTGGCAAAAAAGGGGGTTTACTTCTAAAAACGGAGTCGGCTGTTATGTAGAAGTACTTACTGGACTTGTAATAGACTATGAGGTACTGTCAAAATATTGTCGGTCTTGTGAGGCAAAGAAAAATGAGCTGGGTGGTAATTCAGAGGACTTCAAAACCTGGA